>JTDE01000098.1:331932-342105 GCA_014338405.1 Paragonimus skrjabini miyazakii | reverse complement strand
GCTCTGCAACGCATCCTGTTTTGTATGGGCTGCATTTTTGCCGTTTTTTTGTTGCTACAATCAGTTAAAACAAAAGTTGTAGAGGAAGAAACCAAGGACAACGTAACCAAATAAAGACAGACTAATTCAAACACAATCGAGACCGAGTTCGGACAACTGCAAACCACCGAGAAACAGGCAAACAGAATAACCAATAAATAAGCCATGATTACTGATGAGTAGTCGGGGATTTGGTTAATTTTCAAGTTGAACATCACCCACAATTGATCGCAGCTGTCGCATCCCCATAGACTTTCCAGTCGGCCCCTTTCGAAAAGAAGCACTAGACTGAGAATACCGATTTCAACAATGTTCAGAATACATAGATCAGAGAGTTTTCCAAATAAATGCGTTTGTTCGCGTCAAAACCAACTAACTAACTTTTGCGTCTTGATGTCGATCAACTCAACCAGAACATTCATGAGCTTCAATTTTGCTTGAATCAGTCTCAGGGTCACAGAGAGTAGATAGAGTCATTTGCTGAACTAATAGTCAAAGGATCAAATACGATTCGGATGAATGGACGAATGCAACGCTAACCAGCCATGCAGATGAGTGTGAATTAAAGCCACGAACTAACAGCTTTCTTAAGTGAAACGAGACAAATTAACCACTAAAACAGAAGTGCAATTGGTTGTAATGACTGATGGCGATAGCCATCGTGCGTTATTGATTTTTTGCGACAGATGCTAACTCCACCCTACTCACATGTTTGGTGTAATTCAGTAAAAAAAACCTGTTCATCGCAAACCATGGAAACCGTTAATTCTATGGACGAAGCAATCGCTCTTTTAAGTACGTCTTTTTAATTCCAGGTTAGACGATTTACCAAAAACAGTAGCTTATCCACAACATGCTAAACCTGTTGCTTTATCAGTCCGGAGAGTTTCCTTAGCTTTGTGGTACACTTTGCGATTTGAATTGGTTAGTTCAGTAAGCTTTCAGACGAATAAAAAATGAACGGCCCTGTAGACTGATTCAGATATATGCACGCAACTTTCACACATTCAGGAGCAATGCGACTCTGTAAGGAAACCATAACAACAAATACAGTTTTACCGAAGGTACAATATCAAACTTCCAAGCCAGACAACATTTTTTCAGAGTTACATCGAACAGTTTTTTGCCGCACAGAGTGTAGGTTATGGGCGAACTTCTCCATAAAACAATTTCCGGATACACGTCAAACTTAAGCTCATCATATGCGTAGTCGATGACACACAACTTTATGAAGCGACGCCGGAGATGCACGGCAGAAATCTGGAGACGTTTGTTCAATGAAGTATCGGTCATGACATTCGTTTTTGATATGAATGAAAACTGATTATCGGACGTCATGAAAGACGTTCAACGGACGCAGTTGATGGAGAGAGGGCAAAAGCTATGATAAGCAGGTTGAAAACACCAATGTTGAACCTCAAAGATGCAAAGTAGTATCACGTCTAGTTGATATCTTTGACCACTTGGATCGCTTCTTTTCATATCCCGCGGAAAACTGGTAATCAGCTGGCTGCCCGACAAATAAAGGCATGAAAAATCAAAGTTCACATAGAATAAAAGGCTGTAACGAAAAATTCTGGCATTGGCCTAGCAAGACTCCATGCTCCTTCTGGTAGTTCACTGTGGGCTCTGTATTAGTGTTTTTTCAACAAGGACATCCACTAGTCTACAAAAGTTGAAATCCCAATACAACAAGGGAACACTGTGTACAAACTGGAAAACAACTGCTGACCTTGTTCTGCGTCGAGCCGTTTTGGAAAGAAATTTACACGTCAGTTACTAATATATCATCGTTGAGCTTCCGCCCAGTGCTGTTTGTGAATGACGACCAAGTTGTTTACTCATCTCGAATGAAGAAAGAGTCCGTATCCAACTTATCGCACCGAGCAACCTAAGGCTAACGATCACTGCGAACTTGCTAAGCAAGTCTTTTTCAGCAATGATATGTAGTCAAAGAATGAGCTTGATACTAGCAATTATACACCATCCAAATATCATCCCAACTTTCACTTCCGCATGAACTTTTGTTCTGGAGCACAAAGTAAAAGCGATGTGCTCCAACTTCGTTCTTGTCAGAGCCTAATGGGAGTGGATATCATTGCACAAGGCAAGGTTTGATCCCCGCACTTATGAGAAGAACGTGCTAGCCAGAATTCGATTGACTGCCAATTAGTGATGACTGAATTATCGTCCCAAAACATAGAGTATTATGCAGCTTACAGTCAGTGAAGTATACTGAGTTAAGGAACGGGAAATGGTCCACTACATATCCTAACGAATCAGTTCTTTTTATACCTCCGATGCAATAGCGAGCGAATTAGTTTTAAAAAAAGTCATTACATTCTTAAGTTATTCGTAACAGAATTGTATGCAGTAAATTTGTGCGGACTATTTTTAAGAAACCGTTTTCTTCATAAACTACAAAGCAGTGATTTTTCATTACTAAAAGATGAGACACAGATTGTTCAACAAATTACAGTGGGTCTTTAGTGCAATCACATCTCCCAGTTTAGAAAACCTGTGGATAAATCTGTTTTGGGGAACTGACAATCTGGTAATGGCATTTATATAACCCAAACAATACATGTCGAGTAAGACATGAAACAAAAGGACAATTACTTAACCCACTTGACCACAACCAGGTTAGGTCAATGTGAATGTCGTGATTTTTGATGAATAAAAGCTTTTAGTCTCTTCAAGAAGCCTTAAGTTCACTTCTGAATTCAAAGTCCTTTGTTTACGTGCTGCTTTCATAGTTTATTGTCAGTTGTCAATTCTTTTGTGACCTAATGTTTCTTTGTTTGGATTGCATGCCCATGTTTTCCTTCTACATTATCGACTCTATGAACCTATAACTCAGATTTCTGGGCACTGAAGTATCTATCAACAAGCAACTTGTCAAGCATCGGGTGCTTACAAGAAAATATTGGATATGTTCAAATCTATTCGAGTTTGTGTCAAGGTTTTGGTCATTTGTGATGGATTGTCAGGTCGGAGGTGCGAGTATTCAAACACTCAGCAGAATACCTCAACGCGGAAGACAGGCACGTCTACAAGCCCTCAACGATCGGAGGGCGGACAACAAGGGCAATCGGATGAGTCATCGCCCGACCGGATCGGACCAACGGGCGAGACATGGCAGGCAAAATAGAATGGACGACCAAATCGGAGGCTCGTTTATTCCAACACTCGGAGGAACATCTCGACACCACCGTGGAATACGGTCAAAGCCCATTGTGGATAGATGGAGAACAACACGAGCGACCGGACGAGCCATCGCTCAATGGAATCGGACCAATGGACGACAAATGGTAGGCGGAAAAACCCCCCGATGGACAGCGCCAATCATACACCTAAACCGGGTGGAAGTGCACACGACGCGTGAACGGAAACCTGGGGGTGTTGTGAACTGGAATACTGACTCATAAACGCGAGCACGCGCGTAGCATGTGAACTAGCGTGTTGGACAATAAAGATTATGCTTTATTGGACGCCTTTTCGCTACAATTTTGTTCTTCGTGCGGTGAACTACTTCATGAAGCTACTTTTTCACATTTTATTTCAACATACTAATGCATCGACCCACATTTTGTGTCCATATAACAGTATTCCTTCTTTGTTTATTTGTTGACACTTTTAACGTTTATGATATTGTGTTTGTGTGTGTATAAATATTCCATATTCTCTTCCGTTTATTGATTAACCCTTACCATATTCCATACCCATTACAACCATGACTGAGTGTCACTCAGATGACCTATAACTGCAAACAGTTCAATCGAATAAAATCTAATGCCCAACCAACCTAGTATTGGCTTACAAGGTTTTCCATGCCGTCCACACGTTCGAACACGTCGGAGGTTTGAAGCACAGATGAACACACACTTACACGCACGCGCGCACGTCAGTGTCTCTAAGTCCGCACACCTGTTGCATACTTCAGTCTAAGCAGGTGTAGACGGAGGTACGGAATCAATACTGCCACATTTGCTGAGTCTTTGAGTAACAAATTTTGGTGTGGCCTACCTACCTTTTGCTCCAAAATCGAGTTAGCCAGAGACATTGTACAATCTACAACTATTTCTTCGGTCTGTTCAGTGTTGGTTCCAAAATTCAACTAGCTAAGGATGAGAAATCACACCTACACTCTGCATGATAGTATGTGAACCTCTAAACCGGCCGGAGTTATCAAAACAGTTAATCATCGGGACAACCTGATTACCTGATTCATTCGAAGAAGGTTATTTGGAAACGTAATTTTGAAACGAGAGAATGCGCACGAATTGTAAAGTTATCGCGTTTTTATCGTGAAAATTTTGCAGTTGCATACTTCTTCAAGGAGCTTCTTCAGTTACCGTCAAATCGCCCGACTAGGGTAAGGAGAACATGAGTTAGTAAGTCACTAAGTAAGTGTGCACCGGTTGGTTCGATTGTGCAGGCGTATGAGATGATTAACCAAAGGCAACTGATCAATAACCAACTGATGTGCCGGTAAGCGCCTTTACACGTGATTGGTTGGGTTGCTGCCTGACTTACGTGGCATGCGTTAGCGCGCGTGTAAACAGTGTGTAACCACATGATGGTCTCTGTCTTCGATCCGACACCCTCCTCTGTCAAAATGATCACTATTCTTATGACCTTTTGGAAGGATCAACACGAGGTGTTCTACTGAAGCCCGAGTTCGCCGTGAATGACGTGTTCTGGTGACAAGATTTTCTCGTGTCGTGTTTCCCCCATATTTCTCCCACTCGTGCTTGGTGGCTGTTTAAACTTATCTAGCAGAATCTCGAGTGGTGATTCACTGATGTCTACCCATCTATCGCAGATACTAGGGTTCCGCTGTCTAATGTGAATTACGTCATGAATCTCTTACTTGCCGTAGACACTGAGTTCATATAACAAGTGACCTCGGCGCTGAGCCACAGTTCCCGGTACCCAGTTACATCAATGACCATGAAGTTTTAGGATAAATACCGAGTTATCTGGACAGAATTTCCGAGTGTTGGCTCCATGATGTTGGTTAAATTGCCTCTCCAACTTGGTGCATTGTCCAGCTTGTCTGACAAGAAACACTATACTGATTGCTGTTTTTCATCCACCACCCCAAAGAGGTCTCAGGTGGTGAAACTCCGTTTAGCCCAGCTGCGTTTAGTGTCCAACAGTAAATACACAAGAAGATGTCTAAAATTTCACGTTCTTACTTCTCCCTTCCTTTTAAGCTTATCAACGAACCGTTCTGCTTGACCACTAGATCGAGGATGATATGGCGGACTACAAAAATGGTCTATTGTGATTGACTTACAAAACTGCGAAAACCGCGCTAAGGTCAGATGTATACCATTGTCAGTCACATGCGTTTCTGGGACAACGCACTGAGCAGATAGGCGACTTAAACACGAAGTAGTGGTAGTCGTAGAAACTGTGCATAACGAGATGATTTCCGGCCACATGGAATAGGCAACTACGAGAATGAGAAAGTATTGACCGTTGATTGGATCAGCAAAGTCGACGTGAATTCTTTTACAGAGACCATCTGGTGCGGATCAGGAGTTTAACCTAACCTTTACGGCACTTTTGCAGCACTTACCCATTGTTCACAGGATTTCGCCGTGTTCTCAATATGGTAGTCGATCCCTGATCAATATGAATGACTACATTTTGTGCCGGGGTGAGCACAATGTAGTATTTGTGTGACACTTTTTCTCAGGATTGGTAGCGTCACTATACGATCAGATAACATTAAGCAACCGTCTGCAACCGTTGGGTTATCAGGCCGTTGGAAGTGTGGTTTGTAATCTGTGCATAATTCTTCAGGCTAGCCCGTGTGCATATAAACATTATCGCCTGCAAGAGGGGTCTGGTTGATTTGGCATGCCGAATCATCGTAGAAGTAATAGGACAAACTCCTTAAACACGCATTTCACATCACCGTCAACCTCGATAGAGTTACTGACCGCATCCTCACTTGGTTGGCTGTTGGAATGAAGTGCACTCAGCCTGGATAGGGCATCCGCGTTAGCAAACCGTTCTTTCTGGATGCGTTTCAGCAAAAGATTACAACCGATGAATAATGTAGCCTAACGATGAAGTTTGTGATCAGGGTTCACTCTTTGGTGGAGCAAGTCTAGATAACAGGAGCTTATGATCGGTAAACAGTGCAAACCTGTGGCCGTGCAGCACTCTGTGAAACATTTTAACGGCGAAAATGAGAGCCAAACCTGTTTTCTCTGTCTGGCTATAGTTTTTCTCGGCAGTTGACAGAGTTTGTGAAGTACGACTAGTTGCCTTTTGATGATCGTCAGGAAATTGGTGTAAAATCACAACTTCACCACCGTAATCGGAAGCTTTAGCAGCCACAGTGATAGGAAGATTAGGATCATAATGTGTCAATTATAGGTCAGAAGACAAGATCCATTTGAAGCCATCAAACGCAGACACATTCATGAGACCAAAACCGTTGATGTTCTTGCGTAACGGATTGTTTAAGGGTGTTCTTAGTTGGTGTATGTTAAGCATAAAACCGTTATAGTAGTTCACCAGACCCAAGAGTGACTGTAACAGCAGATGATCAGTTGTAGAACTGAGGTTTTTAATCGGTAAAACTTTAGCGTCGTCTGGACGACGACAGCTGCAATCGATAGAGACGGGGAAAATTCAAATTTCTGCTTCTTTAAGATGAGTTCGCATTCACTTATACGGTTAAAGACTCGTTCTAAATATGTTTTATGCTCTTCTTAGTGAGGGACTTGCAATAATGATATCGTCCAGGCAAGAAATAGCAAACGAAAACTCACTACGCATAATATCCATAATTTGCTAGAATATTACTGGTGTACATTTTATACCAAAGTGAAATCTGTTGTAGCGGTACAGCCCTCAATGTGTATTTATTGTTAAGCGGTCTTTACAATTAGCTTCTATATCAACCTAGAGGTATGCACCAGAGAAATCGATCTTAGAAGAAACGTTGCTAACATTTAGTCGAGAAGGTAGGTCCCCTGGTATAATAAACGGATATTGATATGTCAAAACAGCAAGAAGACAAACGTTGTGGGATGTTACCATTTGGATTTATTCCGTCAGTCACATAATAAATACAAACGAAATGTATAACAAAGGCGCATGGCAACAATAGTTGAACAGAGTGAATTTTTCGGTCAAAAGGCCACTACCAGGGGAGGTGGACGGTGCGAACCACACATTTCTGCGCACACAACACTAGCTTTCTTTGTTTGATCAGAACACCTTCACTGATGGCCAGAATTTTGCGGCTTGGGTGCCGTAGCAACACAATGAACGCCCTGGTTGGGTTGACGTTGTGACCTGTCTCCAGGATGGGCTTCGCAACTGACGATGCCGGGTTTCGCGATCGGTTGCCTCTCTGACTATCCGTTCGCTCAGCAAACTGAATCAACCATTTTGGGAGGTGTTCGGTCATACGTTGACGCAAACACCGATCCGTTCTGCCGATATAACTGACATTGCAACTGCAAGTGAATTGATAAACGACATGTGAGACGGAATAGTTAGTTGTGTCACGTCTAGCGTTTCCATAACTAACTCCTGAGTTGATGATAACAGCTGCAATTCAGCTGTAGGGTATGTGTGACTCACAATTGACTGAAGATGATGACACAGTATAGTGAACAAATAGTCTCCCCTGAATTATAGTTTTATGAACACCTCTTTTTTCTTTGCTGTGTGAACTGCAGGTCTTTCCGTTGTTTCCTTGCTATGAACTGCGATAAATTTATCCGGATATCCGTTATCAAGTAATGCGGTTGCTAGGACTTATTCCTCTTGTGTCAGCCGGTCATCTGTACAGATTCGTCGGACTTTGTCAAACAATGTTTTAAGTAAATCACGCTTGTAGGCCATGGATGCAAAACTGGAGAACTGGAGGTATTGACCGTTCCAAGTGGCTTTGCGATAAACCGATCGCTGCAGCCAGCCGTCAAGACATCTCGTGAGTAAAACGTCTAGAAAAGCTAGGCTTCTGTTCGATTCAGTTTCATAAGTAACAGACAAATTTGAATGTATGGAGTTCATAAGGTTAAAGAATGGAAGGAACTTGTCAAGCTCACTAAAGATCAAGATATCATCGAAGTACCTTTTGTATAAAGTAGTCATGGAAATATTATAAAAAATTTGTCTTTCAATCACTACAAGGAAAACATCCGCTAACGTTGGGCCTAGTGGGCTGCTCATGGCTAGTCCATCAATTCGCTTGAAAGCAATTTCTTCAAACTCAAAGTGAATGTTTTCTGTACACAAGTAAATGAGATCCCTGAGATAATTAAGAGGAAGAGGCAATTGGATATTCTGAACTGAAATAAAATCACAAAGAAAATTTACGATCTCATACAGGGGAACATTCGTGAATAAAGATTGCACATCGATAGAATACATTGCTTTTGAACTCACAAAAACCTCCTTTAAGACGTTTACTAACTCCAATGAGTCTTTGAGACAGTGTGGTGACAGCAATTTCCAAATTGGGTTAAGTACATCAATGAGCCACCGACCGAGCTAGTGGTTAGGTGAATTGTCCATGGCCAAAATGGGGCGTAGTGGAACACCTTCCTTGTGTATTTTTGGTGCGCCCCTCATACACGGCGTTTGACTTCCACTTGGTTTTAACTGTCTACGCTGGGTCTCGTTGATAAACCCATGTAACTGCAGTATTTGGAGTTGTTTTACAATCTGCTTTTCTACCGGCATATTATTTTCGGGCGAAGAATCTGGCTTAAATTTACGTTGGTCATCCAGAATCGTGTTAATTTTTCTGATATGCTCGTCCTTGTGCATGATCACGATTCCAGAGCCCTTATCAGGTTTCAAGGACACAATATGGTCAGTTTCTTTCAGTTGCTTGATAGCTCATAGCGCTCAAACGTAAAACACCATTGCTGTCGAATTGGTGAGGACGGGAATCCATGAGGAAAGGTCCACCAGTTAGGCTTTAAACCAGCTAGCATTTCCCGCCGTTGTGGGCTCCAGATGAGTTTGTAACCTCTCAGGGTGTTTGGGAGGGATCTTAAATTTCAACCCCACATATAACAGTTCTGTATGGGCTTTAGTGAGGACAACACTGGCCAGATTGTTAACGTGCTTCGAACTGTCCGTAGGGAAAAGCGACACCTCAGAAAAGCGAGGCAACGAATCGAGGAGGCGTTGATTAGTGGTTTTTCTGGCTTTCTGAATTGATTCTCTGGAGAACATCTCATACTTTATACCACCAATCAAGAAAAGACCTCGGTGGACGCCGACAAAACGCCGGTGAGTCTCGATAAACTTGTGCATCTGTTCAATTGAAGCGTCCATGTATGAAGTTGTGAGTCTAACAGAGTTGGAGTTATTCAGCAAAAGATTTTGCCTTTTGAGTAGCACGATGATAATATAGCACTTGATGCTTAGGATAGGTCACTGGCCTACTTCCTAGTTCGACGAAGTGGTGAGCTGTAACCCTTGTGAATCTGTTCAAACTGTTCGTAAAAACCTCAGTAAACTTGTCTGGTAGATGCTGCATAAAATCATCGTACAGTTTATTGGAGATTGCAGCTACCTCACAGAATGTCGACAAATGAATAACGCTATAAACGACACAAACGGAACTTTGAAAAAACATATCATAGATCAAATTTTCTCCCCAGTCTACACCCAAAAGATTCAAGTAATTGCTGGAGGGTATGTGGTAAACGCCTTAGCCATAATTACCACAAAAACAGAAGTTACACGTTGACTCACAACGAAGGGTAATTCGATGTTCATTAGCAATCATGCGTATTCTGTTCGTCAGTTTGTACAATGGTCTTTCAAGGTTCCTCCATTGTTAAATCGAACTTGACGATTTAGGATAATTCATTCAGTAACGCGTTTCCAACAATTCCAGTAAAGCTTATTCAGATGGTCGGGTTAACCGGACTATCCTCCAAGTCCAAAAACGTCAGAAAAGTCTATTGAAAGGGTTTCTAAAGCAACCCTTGACATACTAAATGTAACTTCTGCCATGCCCTTCCTGAAGACATAGTGTAGCGAAAAGGCGTCCAATAAAGCACAATCTTTATTGTCCAACTCGCTAGTTACCATGCCACACGAGCGCTCGCGATTTTGAATCACAATTCCAGTCCACAA
>JTDE01000098.1:310024-331702 GCA_014338405.1 Paragonimus skrjabini miyazakii | reverse complement strand
CGAGATATTCCTGACAGTGTTGGAATAATCACGCCTTCAATTTGGTCATTCATTCTATTTCGGCCGCCACGTCTCGCCCGTTGGTCCGATCCGGTCGAGCGATGACTCATTCGGTCGCCCACGCCATTCTCCATCCGCTCACCGTGGGTGTTTGAACGCACCTCCCCTGCGTTGGGGTATTCCGCCGAGAGCTGGAATGCTCGCACTTCCTGCCTGACAATCCCCCACAATAGGGACCTGACACTACGTCTCACAAGACATTGTGGCGTTTTCACGAATACTTGTCTTTCGTGATTATCTGATCCTGGGTGTGCATTGGTTACTATGTCTTTCGGCCAAACACCCTGAGAAACTTCTGCGTCACAAAGGAGAAGGACGTCTCATACCTACAATTCACGTGAGGCAGTAAACCACTTGTGATAAGCTTCCAATCCAGACAGGTATTCACGTCGCCACTGCCTCCAAAATACGCAAACAAGATGTTGGCCTTACTCTCAACCCTTAGCATAGTGCTGTGACAATGTAACTTCGTCGTTTAAAAAACCCCAATTTGACCGAAGCTATAAAGGATCATTTTTAGGATAATCATAGATAGGCACAAGTGGACGATTGTTAATTATTCGTTCCACTTCTATCATGTAAATAAGTAACGCCTCCTTATTCACAACCTGCTGGTGAGTGACGGAAGGAAGTACCCGCCAAATTGTTCTCACCGTTAAGTAACCTTTGTTTTAGTGAGCAAAAACGCCGCTCACACATCGCACGGTAATCAGCCATTTGGTTTATCTCTGTCCGTAATGGCAAACTTACTTCGTAGTGACCATCCGAAAGCATAGAGAAGCTTCCGCTTTGACTAGGGCTTCGTTGTCCCCGACTGACAAAGCCCATTTTTCCTAGATTCCCTGTTCAACGAGTCCAAACTCAAGCATTCTTTGAATTCTATCTTCCAAAGATACCAGCCGACCACCGACTTGGTTCACACATTGGAGCACTCCAGATGTAGCACGACTTGCACCCATGGTGCTCCACCTAAAGACTGTTCTAACAGCGTACGGTTCCTTTCTGGTTCATATTCTCTATTCCAATATCCAATGAGCCTCGGAAACATCGCACCCAATAAGAATCCCTAAGCTTTTTTCCAGGATACCTGCGAAGTCAATTCTTGCCAGGTGAGCCCACTGTTGTGACTTCATCGGGGATGAAATGTTGACCTGCAAAACCGGTAATTTACCAACAATATAAGCTGACTCTACAGAATTGGCGTTGGCTTTGTTCAGAGATTTAATTTCAAATGCCACTCGATGACGTGACACCATACGAGTACCACGCAGAGTGCGAATCAAAATTCGATGGGGATTACTCGGTAAATTGAGTTTGTGAACCTCTCTTTTGTCTACTAAGGTAGTATCCGAACCATCGTCCACAAATGTATACGTCCCTATGGAGTACGTCTGGTTCAGTAATCGAACAGGTACAAAGCTCAAAAGAATACCCGTTGAACTAGTAGAAGTTGCACCACATTGTACAGCCTCTTCATTTATCTTGAGCGCGCGTGATGATACGTCATCATGTATCAGAACATGGTGACGCCCACCACAACCAGACCTTAGACACTTAACAAAGACTCTACATGGCTTGTCCCTGTGATTGGCCATCAAATAAATGAAACACCGTCTGTTGAGTTTGGCTGTATTCCGACGTTGTGCCAACGATTGAGTAACGAAGTGGATACAGTCTGTAAAGTCGTGGTCACCTCTGCACAGGGAACAACAGACAGGCTGGTTATCTAGGCTGATGGTCGTCACGTTAGCACGGCATCTGGATCTCTTGATATCAGTCGTATCTAAAATGCTAGGAGTAATGGACTTCGGATCAGACAACCTAACTAGTTGGCCATATTCACTACTGGCTACAAAAATTCTTTTCCCAATGAAGGCTAGTAAACAGGCGAAGATGGGCTCCCTCTCAAGAGTTGTTGTTTCCAACCCTATCAGGCCATCTGGGCAATCGTTGAGCCAACCGGATCAAATTAGTAGATCCATTTAACTCCCCCGACCTACCCACTTGGGATACTGAACGCTCGCACTAGGGTGGCTAAACGCTTGAGGCCATCCAATTCAGAAATACCGAACTTAGGACCAACGAACAGTTGATGCGTTACAGACTGAACGGTTTGATGTGGGCAACAAAACCGACTTGTAAGTATGTCTATAGCTTCTTTATATCCTGTTGGCCCGGGTAAGAGTACCCAATGCTCTATGGATTCCTTCGCTCTACCCTGGCAATATTAAATCGAGTATGAAAGCATCTGGTTGTCATCATTCAACCTATTTGCTACATTGTTTTCGAAATGTCTAAGAAACTCATGGAAACGTCGTGGTAATCCATTGAATGGCTAGACCCGAACTCTAGGCAGAATTACACCCAGAATTAGCTACTTCAGTGACCTCCCAGCGTTCTGACAACGTTATTCGTCTGATCGAACTGGAATGTTGATTAAAACGTTCATACCTTGTCGAGTTCCTTTGGTTTTATTGAAACAACTTCTTGTTCGGGGTGTTTATGGGCATCAGGTAATCTCTGCTGTAGTTCAAACCGTCTTCTATGCAGTTTATACTCTTCTTCGACAAAAACAAATTCTTCTTGCCTCAACTACGCTTCGAGGACCGATAGAGTGGAAAATTCTGGTGAAACGGATTTTGTGAGCCCTTTCTACTTCCCCTAGTAGCTATTCTCCTGGGCACGATTCCTCCATAGCTTTCGCAGCTCCAAACATACCGTAAGGGTGAGAAAAAACACAAATACCGTCCATCCTAGCCTGATTCTTAAAAGCATAAGAATTGGAAGCCAAACTGTCAGGATTAGAAATGACATAAGCGTCACAAGGTGACTGACCGTATACTAGTCCAGAGGTTGGGTTTGAGAGGTAACATAGAGCGGCAACACATGCTTCGTCAGCAGCCACATCTCGGAGAGATGAGGATCCATTCGAAAAGCCTCAAAGCGTGGTAGACTTCCCAAGAATAGAGCGCAATGAGCCGGCCGTGTTGACATTCGTAACACCATCAGATACAATAGGTTCTCCAATCTGGATTCGTTTGGACTTTCGCCAATAGTACACTGTATACTTGATGGATGCACGCGATTGAATATTTTAAAAGATTCAAATTCAACAACTTCTTGAAATCTCACAATTCTAGTTCTGTTACATGGCTCTTGGCGATTTAGGAGAATTCATTCAGTAACGCGTACCTGACAATTTCAATAACGCTTATTCAGATGGTAGGGTTAACGGGACTGTCTTCCAAGTCCAAAAACGTCAGAAAAGTCGATTGAAAGGATTGGAATTTATACGATACCGTTTAGTAAAATTACAATGAAGGTGCTATCTCATCTTGCATGTGAATTAACCGGATAAACAAATTATCCAGCAAAGGCGTTCAAAATGGAGTAACCAAACACGAGTCCGCAAATAGCCACCAGTCAACGGGAAATGATCGCATTAAAACAATTGGGTGCAGATGAAGATAAGAACGTGTCAAACAATACCAAGAAGGAAAGTTTTAATAGATAAATACTGATAGTTATAGAAAATAAGAAGGCAAACATTTTATATGAAATTATGGTACAAAATTCACCATGATTGCTTACTGCATACAGCAAAGACAAATAAGGGCAAATTTAGGATTGGCTTTCTGCTAACAAACCAAGCATGCCTGAACGAAGTTATCGCTCCGCATCATACCAAACACAAGATAAAACGTATCAGACGGGCTTCAGCCAATCCAACATCCGCGGTAAACGCGAAATGATTATGATATCCGATACATTATCTATCTGCAGCGCAACTTAATGATTTCCCGTGTGAAGAGTAATATATTTCCGTCGGTGAACAATACCACTGATTATGATGAGCACAACTTCCGACTGGAGGCGTACGCGGAAGCCATGGGTTAATTGCCTGCAGTGTGATTCATTGTTACCCACTCGAATATGTTGTTGTCTGTTACACAGGCAAATTCCAACGAAGTGCTACTGTCCAGACAACCAAAAAGTGGAAGGTGGACGCTGCACACGATGAGGCGTGTAAGAACCAGTATTTTATTAAAGGTAATACATTGTAACCAGGTCAACAGATACTATGTCGATGAGACAGAATGTCGACTGCAATGTTTTTTACTCACGCTTAAGATTCATCAGGTGAATGTACTCTGCTGTTAAGTGCTGGAGCGAAATTTCTGTGGAGGAATTCAGTTTCGTTAGAATAGGCGTTTGTACATCAACATCCTCTGGAGATGTTAAGCAGGCGACGAATACCAGAGCCTTGAGTTTTGAATCCGAGATCTGTTTTAGTTGGAAGTTTGAAGAGTGTGAATTTACCCGGTTTAATCATGAGAAGAAACGTGTAGCAAACAAGCTCGTTTTTGGTAGACAACAGCATTATCATCTGTCATTAAGTCAGCTACATGACAAAAGATCGTGATAATGGCTTATGAAAGTGTGAAATTAATGTGACAGGGAACGATAAACTGTAAATCAGAGAACCGACCTATCAACTGAATCGAATCCTAGACTCAAACTACTACAGTTGGACAGGGTATACAAAGATACGTGTCCAGTGGTTTTATGCGGTGAATTACCCGAAACGAATGACCACATTGAACGAAAAGTGCGTTAAGCTTTCCCCCGAGTCAAATTGAATGTGATTATAGCTCATTCACTGCTTTGATTTTATTTGGGGGCCACACAACACGGTGTCAGAGGTCAAAAAGTAACGGGCAATTATTGCTGTAATGTGGATTGAATTTATTCACTAGCTTGAAAGATTTGCTGGCTGTCTGCTGGAAATTTCAGAAAACCTGATAGATGGGCTTCGTGGAACTAAAACTGTCCCCGGTAGCAGAAGATGCTAACCAACTGCCAGTGGGTCCATCCTCAGGCTGCAAACGGGGAAATTATCTTCCGTAGCATAGGTTGGTCTGTTCAGTGAGTATGTGGTCGTGGACAATGTGAGGCGGTATCACCAGATTGTGAAGGATTTCTTAACTGGCATTCGGATTTCCGATAAAACGCTACACATGACATGCGATGTCCTGTTTCATGGACAGCCAGATCTAATGTCGTTTCCCTTAGTGATAGAGACAACAAGGAAGGTAGTAGTTAAGGGTGATATGCCTAAGCTCATCCGCGTATGGGATGCTACGGGTTACTATCGACGGTGACATGAACTTGCGGTGCAATCCTAGCTACCAAACCATTGTTTAAGGAATGGTTATATAGCAGATCAATATGACGCAGTTTTTAGATTTAACGTTACCAGGGCATCACTCCATCGTTCTTCGTCCATCAGATTTACTGTTCAGTACTTGGCCTGTTGGGTTACAACTCTTGTGGCTTAAAATAGGTTATCACTGTTGACCGGTAATAAAATCTGAACTAAACAAATGCAAGTTAATGTACCACAAATAGTAATCGCTTACTATAATCAGCCTGTTGTATTTTCTTCACTGAGCATGCCTGTGACAAGCGTTCACTTTCCATTTCCAGGACAATTTCGGGTTCATGATTAAGTTGTCAGCTACTGCCCATCTAAAGTTGGATGCCATTCGGCGAATAACTTGCTAACCCTTCATAGTGTGCCCGCTCCAGTGGATGTACTTAGCTCAGAGGACCGATCAGACAAATATATATTCAACGTATTTATCAAACTGTTTCTTTTGTAAATTAGGAGTTCGGGTCCATGTGTCCCTGTCTCTATGATAAACCCTCACGTGTTTTCGACATCAGGAAAACCGTATTTATTTAGCTTGAGGTCAAGAACAACAGTCATACCTTTGGCTCGACATTTACTGGTCAGTAGTAGAGGATTTTGGTTTTCAAATAAGTTGGCAATCACTCACAGTTGACGGCAGCCGTCGCATTCCCATAGACTTTCCAGTCGGCCCATTTCCAGACTTGAGCTTCGCTGGCATTAGAACTCGTCATTAATGCCTATCCTTGCCACGGCCGGGATTTGGACTCCGGCCAAGCTTTCGCGCTTGGAGCACTGCCAATCATCGACTAACTAACAATATCACGAAGAACCCAGTATGGCAACTGACGATTACCGCAAACAAAAACGGGCTGTACTTAGCGCGGGTCAAAGAGACTCAGATGTTCTGAAACATTCTCCTGATTGAGCAGTATCATGGACTCTATCTGACGAATTGTGTCTGAGTGATAGATGTTACTAATCCGATGATCAAAAACGAATCACCATCCACTGAACATGGCTATGCCTGGCAAATGACACATCTAGTACAAGCACAGGTGGACCAGCCGAATGACTTGTCTGAATGTGAAAGTTCCGACCAAGTGTATAAATAATTTCCACTACTTCACAACGTTACTTGTGCGGCACCTTAACACCGCGATATGCCGAAATTGATGGCATCGCTCCACATTGACAAAATACAAAATGAACAATGTTTGACCGATTATGTAAAATCGTGATTTGCACAACTATGAAAGTTCACTTGAGTGAAAGAACAGGTATCCAAGTATTAGACCAATAAATTAAATTTTGTTGTTGCTGGTCCTGAAATATACTGCAAAATTCGGAGGTAAAAGGACGGTTGGGAATTTTTATTCATGAATGAATTCAATACATAAGTAATCAACATTAATCCCACTCATGCAGCACCTACCTGTTAACTCCTCATACAATGGCTGGGGCTCAGGATCCTTGGAGGCTATCGCTGATAACCGTTCTCCATAATTTCCATCATATCCCCTGAGTAATTTGTGCATTACAATAAGTGTGTCCAACCGCAGGTTTTTTCACTTTATGGTACTCGTTATCACTACCTTCAAGCAAATATACATTCAGCTAATCGTACGAAATATTCCGAGCAGTTTCCTTCCGGCACACCCCAGAAAACCATCGTTTGCTTAGATTCACTTGACTAGCTATCATTTCGCCCCCAACGCTATTTAGTTCCGCATTGTTCTAGAACATTAACCAATTCGACTTACTGGATAGATTTGATGTGTTATTGTTTCAGCTTTTCAAAATGCATGAGCTGCCCGTTAAGATTATTGAAAACTGGACGTGATTAAGTGCACGGTTTCCATTATTTCTACGATATTACAGTTGAAACCAGTTGCTGTATGAAACGTCCTTACCTTACTAATTCTGCGTATGAACTCTGTTTCGAGCTATTGTTAGGGCTGCAACCCCTCTTAATACAACCCGTTATCATTGATAGCTTCGGAAGGTCATTCAATTCTACGGTTTATATTTTCATCTATTCTCATAATCCTCTGAAAAACTGTCTGATTACTACGTTCACTAATTTATCTAGGCGCATGAGTCTATTCAGTGGATCCAAATGCAATTCTTTAGAAGGCCAAAGTACATTAACTTTACTGACGAGCTCTAACAGGAGCGAAAATTGAGTACGATGCCTCAGTCCAAAAGAAGCTGATTGAAAAAGTCTATGGGAATGCGACAGCTGCGATCAATTGTGAATTAGGTTTTGTTTATATAAAACAGTTTTCTCGCTTAATCGGTTTCAACTTCAAAACGATTTTATAAATTATCATATGATGCCAATAATTTTACGTCCCCTAGATCTTTTTAGAATCAGTTTATGCTATTTTTATCCAGTGGTGGTAGTTTACATCTGATTATCGGCAAACAATCACACACGTGGCAATCTGTGATCTGTTCAGAAATCATGGCACTAGGTTGGGTAAGTGGTTACATTTTGTCAAACACATTAAGTTACTTATGAGTAAGTAATCATTTCACAAAATTTCACGTTTGTGTTTCGTTTTTTCATCGATGCACTAGAGGAATGTGAGCAAAGTAGACTACTTAATTTTGGTTTTTTCAGCAATTGCTGGTTGTCACAGAACTCTATTTCCCTAATAACATTAACCGCAATTTTTCTATTGAAAAGACAGGAATATCAACCCGAGGTTGATCTGAATATTAACAACTGATGTACATTGGTGCAACCGTAATGGTTTGTTCCACGCATGCCAATTGGTAATGACCAGTCGTTCAATTGTTTGATGCTAATAGGGTCGAAGTATGTACACTTGGGTTTCATCGTCTTTGTCTGAGTGATGAATTCTTACGTGCAAAGCAACTCCTTAAAACTGTGCACATTTACTAGGTTGTCTTTACCATTTAATAGAATTAGAAAAGACCCAATTATGAAAAACTTTGCGTTCAGCCAAACTTCAACCAAGGGCAAGAAAAGATTTTCCACACACGGGGAAGACCCTACAAGCTGAATTATGAAGTCACGCCGAGAGCTTGGAATTTTTAGTTGTAAACGCATCCCACGGTGTCACAAGGAATTCACCAAACGTTCAAGCACAGTGACTGCCTTAGCTTAACTTATAAAGTAGTTTAGGTTGGTATCCACTCAAACAGCCAATAGGCGTTTCAGATTACCTGTAAACAGATATTCGAACAGTGAACCAAATTAAAACTGAGTTGCTTTAATTCCTTGGTATTTCAGGCGGTAATCCATGGTGTTTCAGATGGCTGTCATACACAGCTAAGCCTCGGCAGATACTGCTGGATTCGTACCGCGTTTGGTTTAGTCTGCCAGAGTCCGTCCACTCGGTTATTTCATCACTAGCCACGTAACCGCACATGTGTGATAAATGCCCGTGTCCTCATCAGTGATGACTCTTGACCGCACCGGCTCCAAATACCTGTCTCATCCGACAACTTTTCCGAGCACTTCTCGCAACACATATTCTATTCCATTTATCCGTGGGTGTTTGTTAACATTGAACCAAACGAATTTGGTGGCAGTATATGCTCAGCTGACCACTATAGAATGCATCTAGTATGCCTCGATACAATTTTCGCATGACTCGACATCAGTGCGAGGTTGCCTAAAGGGTTTCTGTGGTTCTGGCATATACAGACAGAGCCGTTCAAACTAACCGGAACACATAAACACCGTGAGACAGTACTGAAGTCTCAACACCATCCTGGGGTTTAGACTACCAGACTTCCTAACCGATTCGGGTCAACAGGCATCAATGAATAACGATAGTCGGGCCATACAGAAGCATTGGTGAGAAGATGTAACCTGGACAGAACAGACGTACCTATTAGGTCTAACACGGTCATACCTGGGAAGTGTACATTAACTTAGCGTTAACCTGCTACAGATAAAACCCTTAATGGTGTAACTCCCTAGACAGTTTTTGGACTTTGTGAAGTGTCTTTTCTCCACTCTGTCCCACAGCGCCCCTTTGTTCGGTGTAGTTTGTATGATATTGAAGACCCTGGTAGAGCAGTACCAGATAGAAGTCCTGAGTCATCTTATCGTGACATTTAGTGACCGAAGAATTGCATTGGGACCAGCAAACGTCATTTGGCAACATTTTACAGCAGAAAAGTATAGTAGACAATCGCTACGCTTCTCCGTGTACGTCCAGCATACGGACCAGAACCTACCCGATTTCTAACTGAATGCCGCTTAATCAGAGTAGCTTCGATGGCACACTGCCAGACTGATTCGGGAGATTATGAGCTGATTACTCCCTTTAATTGGATTCCTACTAGTCGTGACATCAGTCCTATTGAATAACTATCAATCGTAAGGTCGATAGGACACGTATTGTGAGGCACTTACGAAACTATACACCTCCAACGACTGGAATTGCAACTAAATGTGCAAACTTTGTGCTTTGGTTGGGTTTAATATGAAGTCCATGGAGTAAGAATCACTTTATGCGGTTAACAGACGTTGACTTGTAATCTAAGTGACGACCACTTTCAGCTAGCTATTTCGAAAGTTTTGAGCGACGTGGTTATCGCGCCATCGATTATGTGACTCGGATTTTGATCGCGTCAGACAAGTGCACAACGTCAGCTGTTTCGACACCTTTTAGATATGTTTGGTGGGCATGATCGTTTGAGCTTGCCAGTATATCTGTCAGTTTCATGAGGATACTGACAATGACTTACCGAGTAGTTGTGTTCACCTGGATTTTTCTCCAGTACAAGATTTTTACTAATCACATTCATTCATATAATGCTAACTTTTTATAGATCCACGTATAATTGACAAGTTTGTCTTGCATTATGAGCTGGCATGGGGACAAAAAACTGAAGTACAGACTACAACATACTTCAGGGATTTTAAGTCACATCATTTGTATGTGCTAGGTTATGAGCTGGATAATTGAACTCTGAAAAGTGTTAACTTAAGCAATGAACCAATGTGAGCAAATTGAGCCAACTAAAACATGTATTAACACGGTCTGCCAAAAGCTATTCGGATCCACTCTGCAAATGGGGTGTACGTGCTACTGATTCAGCTCCGCTTTATCGGAGGTGATTAATGCCATGGGCATGATTTCAGTTCTCAACCTGTAGGAAAATATGAATTGCTGAGGAGCCCGTTTTCAACTGGTGAAGCTATGAGTTTCATATTTCTGTTAAACGTGAATACAAAGAGAACGGTTTATATGATTTAATGTAACTGAAATTAAGTCTTTAGCAGAACTGTTTAGCCTGACCTAACATAGTCGCTGAATGATGCTCTAGGTTCTTTACTGTTACAAATCGATCAACACTCGCAACTGGTCAAATAGTTTGTGTTCAGAATGGCTCTTTTACAAACAGACTCTAAATTCGGCTCTCGTTTCCATTAGAGATCATCAGTAGTGCATAGCTTTGTTGACACAAGGATGTTTTATACCGATCCTCGTGGTTGTTAAGCGACGGTATCAACCACTGTTTCCTTAGCCTCACTTAGCATGATTGAGTCATGCTAATTAAACACATTCGTGTGAGTAGCGTTCACCCAGGAAGACAAAAAATGTGGAGGATTTAAAAGTTGAATTAATGTAACTAATTTTAGAAAAAAAACTTTCTGGAAGAAATGGATTGTGACAAATACGATAATTAAATCCAGTGCACTTTCCTAAATAGCTGAACGTGAAATCTGCTAACTAATTTGAGTGGTGTTCTATTCCTAACTAAACTTTGTTGATTAATTGGGGAATTTCGTTTTTGTTCACGGTGTGACCGATTCAGGATCTTCGTTTACCTATCCGGCGGTTTATGATCGGATTTGTCTGATTAGAAACGGGTTATAATTGGTTGACTAAAATAGATTTGATAATGCATTTATAGAGAAGCATGTTTCATTAGACACGTTAGCTATTTGAAGGTAGATATGTGGTTGCTAATATGTGAGTCAGTTTCGTGGGGGTATTGACAGTGGCTTACCAATTGGTTGATACGTGGTTTTTCACTGGCGCTGGTCAACGAAGTATATAGATTAACTTCTTTGTGTTGTCAAAGGTCCACACTAAGTATTCTCATTTTTGTGACTTCTCTGAATACTGCTACGTAACACTTAAAGTGACTGGTTTCATACCATGACAACAGACTGCCTGAATGTGGGTCAATCTGGGCCGGATAACAGCCGACATGCTATTCTTATAGTGGACCGACTTGTCGAAAACAAGTTAACTTTATGCAACTCTGTAAACGACGAAGAAACATGACGAAAAATGCTTACCGATCTCACGATTGCATAGACTGCACAATAAGTTGCTTATCTAAGCACATTCGGTATGGTCAACATTAGGCCTGGTTAAGTTTGGCTCATTTTCTGCTACTCTGAAACTTAGCTATTGTCCACTGTATAGAATGAAAGCTCTTCATTTGGGTTCTACGCAGTTCAAAATTATAAGATGAGATAGACCGTCTCATCAAATATATAACGCGGTGTTTTCACACAGGCGTATCACCGGGGAGGTGTTATTGCAATGTGGCGTGCTCAGTACAAAACCGACCATAGGAGGGCCTGCTGTTCACCTGTATAAATGCTAGTTTGATCTGTGCGCAAACCAACGAGTTCAAAGCACTCCCCACTTTATGAAGCGTTTAAACTTCACCTAGTAGAATGGATGAAATCTTTACGGGTTATATTAGTCTCAATTCCACCTTACTATGGACAAAGAAGTGTGAAGTCAGATTTATTGTGACATTACCTACTACCGATATTTCCCCCCTTTAATTTTGATCAAAATTGTTGATGATATTATGAGGCAGCCATCAGTGGTTCCAAGGATCTTTGACATTCTGATCTAACGATACCCTTTAACTGATCTACGATAACTGTTTTTGAAGCGAATACATTGTTTGCTGTAACCAAAAAAAACAGATAAGAAAACGAATCCACCGTAGTGTCTGTCATTTTGGACTGTTTATCATTATCCTTCACAACCTGCGAAACACATGTTTTACTTAACCATTTAGTTGAACAAGAACTGTCTGTTATGAGATATTTGCGCCAAATTTAGTACGAATGAAGTCAAACTGTTTGGGCGCCATGCTTAGCATTGACTGAGAATAACGCAACGTTAAGGATAAGTTGTACTACTCAATCTTTCCACCATATCAGATGGCCTTCCTCAGGAGTTTTGTAATCAGAACACTCCTAAGGAAGGTCACCCAATGTAGTGGAAAGGTTGAGTATTACAACCTATTCTTAGCGTTGTGTCATTCTCAATCCATTTATTAAGGACTAACTGTCTTACACTTTGTCCCACCTGTTACTGTCTCCGATCTACGGTCGATTTCTTACTGCACTATGATTGGCTGCCCTTTGCTTAGGTGTGCAGCTGGCGTGTTTCCTATTTCGCCTAATCTCTCACTCCGACGTGACAGTTGTGGTCAAATGAAGGGGCCGAATGGTCGGTGGAACATGCTGATTGGTCAATTAGGTCCAAAAGCGCGCATGATCTTTGACTGGTCTTTCCTGTACAAAGGAGCGAAAACTGAGTATGCTGCAAAGATTAAAAATAGTGACTACTCCAAAATTCAAAAATTAAAATTTTGGGAGGAGAGAATTTCGGACAGTGGAGTTTTCAAAAAGACCAGCACGAAGGGGTAAGTTAGATCCCACTTTAAGGGGTTCTTGTTGAACTTTTGTTTAAGCGGTTAGATTCTTACAAAGTAAAATACAAAACTGAGTGCATCGTGATATCATTAGAATTTCATTTATCTTTGGTGAGGTAACAGCCGTGTTTGACATATGTGGAAATTGTATACCTGGGTATATTACATTGAAATATCTATTTACAGACGCGTTATCAACATGGTTGTAGTTAATAGCCGACATGTACTAGAATATTTTTCTACTCACTTGGTTTGTCAAACGTAGAAATTCACACAACTCGACGACCACTTCGTTATTTTCGAGTTCTTCCAGTCAGTACCTGAAATTCTTGACGTAATACAACCGATCGTAATGTATAATTTCGTGCTACGCCTGCCTAGAGTATTCTGGAAAGTCTGGATAAGAGGTTTTCAGTGAAGTAGAGTTCAAATAAACGACGATAAATGTGAACCAACTAGCTTGTCGACATTTTGCTATCTCATCTAAGCTGATCTTTGTTCCCTCATGACTTACAGTCAATTAGTCTAACGCATTTCAGTGTTTGTATTGACATTTGTTAAACAGATTAGGAGGAGCAAGCACAGTGATGACTCTGTCAGTCAACTATATTTTCTCTTTCTGGTTGTCCAACTCGAACACTATTTCTATGAACGACACAGAATTTCTTTTGTTCTAATATCATATCCATGTGTAGATGAATACATATCTGATTTTATTTTAACTAGGCTGACCTGAAGGTTCAATGCACGTTTGATCACTGTTGAATATTTTTAACTAGAAACACTTATTTATGGATAACAAATTTGGAATCAACAGTGTTCGGAATCACCAATATACATGTAACTGGGTAAAAAAACATCTTCATGATGATATATAAAGATATAAAAAAAGGGTTTCTTGTGGAACCCTGTTTCAACTACATGAGTTTTTTCATTGGTTTAAGTTTATACCATGATGTACACCTTAACCAAATCTCTGTTCACCTCTTAGTTCACTGGAATATCGGTATTTTGCATGAGTTATGGTTATCTTAGTTTTCGGAGTATTTGCTTTTTTATCTTAAACTATTCCTATCTACATGAAAACAAAACAAGATGTCTAACCCATCATATGTACACATCATTCAATCAAGAGTTATCACACAATTTTACTGGCAAACATTTCAACTTTAATAAGAAATCTAATCACTTTTATGAATGTTCTGTACAAATCATCACACATAAACCACTAATCTAATGCAAAACGATGCCCTGGATTGTTTGGACCACGATTGCTTGAAATAAAACACAGTTAAATAGCAAATAGTTATAACTTTATTACCGTTTATTTCTATCCAACAGCAACCTACAACCGTGAAGTGTTTCAGATTGACCCATTCCACTTCTAGCTTTGTTGTTAACTGTGTACTTTAGTCTACGAGATTTGTGGGGGTCGCAACAACAAATAACAGGTGGTCGTCCACGTTGATATTCGGTATTGTCACCGTTGCTTATGATTAATCGGCATATGGGGACCAGTCAAGAAACATCTGAACTTCAGCTAGATCCAACCAGACAGCTATGAAGGCATGTGATTCAACTAAGCAAAAGACACATTGCGTAAGGCCATACTGTCTCTGTCGATGTATCAAACCCTGCCGAAGCCCCGAAGTTTCATACATGGATCCCATCCAACTTAACACATCAATTCAACTACCTAGTAAAAATTTAAATTGCTGTTATCACTGACGATCACTTGAATTACGTAGAACTGAGCTCCACTCGGATTTCTTGAAACCCTCTAAAATCGGATACACCTTTCAATTAGCACACTTTAACGATGGGAAACACTACATCAGTTTGGATTTTACTCAACACGTCCAGATCAGGTTTTGAATTTCGCCCCCTTGGCTGTGATCTGAAATCGTCAGTCACAAGAGTCAATTGTTTGACCAGTACTCGTTAGTTTTCTCGATCTTGCTGAGAAATCACAACTGTAAGGTTCCGTAATGAAGCTGGCGTGATAAGTGCCACGTACGAGTCCAAAGGAGAGGTTAGTTTAAGTATTACGCCTAAATAATTGTAGATACAAATCCGGTTGGAATAAATCTCCCATTCTCAGTATGGAGGCGACTAAGTAACAGACCAATGTGTGTCTCACGAGTTAAATAGCTCGCATTCAAATCCAGTTTAAAAGAGAATAGGCATTGACGACTACGTGTAATTAAAGTAGGGCCTGAATCCAGTACGTCTGCTACCGAAGTTAGGTTCGATAAATTAGATTTCTGACCAAACCAGTGAATCATTATGCGTATTATTACTGGCATGATATATGGAACAGTAACACTACGAACACCACGAAAGAGTGACCTGTTCGCTGTATTATTTTTTCTCTAGGATATTCGGCACCTCTTACAACGTAATTCTTTTGAGCTTTTATTCCAAAGCATCAGTGGAATGGGATCCGTTCATATATGCTCACAAGGAAACATTGTGGGCTCCACATCGGCGACAGCGTTGTTTATTGAATATAACGAATTATGCCACTCATGCGCACCATTACAGAAGTGTTTCTTGATTGTTCGAATCTATTCTAAGGAAAAACTATAAAACTACATACATCGTAGTTGTTACCGACCCAAAATGCTGCATGTGGCCAACAGGAAAAATAATCGCCAACAGGGACATTCATGTCTAAAACGTGTTAGCGACTCTGACTATGGACTACAAACACGCTTAGTCTAAGCGGCAATCAGTTGCCAAGCCAGTCTTAGCTCTTCGATAATGTAAGGTCAAGTACTCATTTACTTAACATGGAATCATTCGCAGTACAGGCGTATATTTGTAAATGTAGTTTGTGAGCGTCTTCTGAAGGAAATGCGGATCAAAGACGAACGAAAGCTATAATCGCATGCGTATTCTACGGTCCGATTTCAACACGATCGTCCTGTTGCCATGGCAACTGGGTTACTGTCCTCACATAGCAGAATGGCACTGTTGCTCAGCTGGGTGGCAGCATTCCATTCTGCAGTAACATGGAATCCACATGTTACATGTTGCCATGCTGCTTACTGTACGTACTCTCTTGTTCCGCCCGAAATAACAACCAGAGACGGCACTGACTTCATACAACTCGCTGACCTACAACATGTTTCGTAATTGGTGGTTTTATTGATTATAGTCATTCCAGATATCATAGTTATTTGATAAAAGGTTTCACGTAACACAAAATAACTTTAGCTTACTGTAACCATACGTTCAAAGATATACAGTTGCGTCCTCCTACATGAAGTTTATGAAAAAAACACGAAAAATAACAGAACGAAACGTAACAACTGAAGCGCCTATTCATTTATTCATTCTTTTCCAATTACACGCCTGAGTTAATGAGAGTTTTGAAAGGTGAGCGGTTTTGTTCAAGGTAGCCAGAGCACACCAACAGGATAACAGCAATCGAGTGAGATCTATTCATCAAAGTAGATTGATTCAACTAACAACCATGTGGTTCTTTTTGACTCTCTTGGTTAGATCTAAGGAGCATTATCATTAATACTTTGTGATTATGCTAATAACATGAAATACTTGACAAATTTAGCGAACGCTGTTGCTGTACACAACAATCATCATTACTGCGTAGGTCAACATTGTAATGAGCCGTCTAATCACAGAATGAACTGTGCTGATGGCCGACAACATTACGAAAATAAACTGTGGGATATATCTATTGTTTTGCTTTGTTTAAATCTAACTGAGTTCAGTCAGGCTTTTGTTTTCTCTCAAACGCGATTCCTTTGGGTTCAATCTCGTCTGATCCCAGTGCAGTATCCGAGCCTTAATCAATATTTATTGATCGTCAAAGAACGTCCGGGTTATTTTCAGTCACATACTAGACTTGAAGATGGACACGTAAGTGCTTCAACTCTATAGATGCAACGCTTCTTCTTTTCGAATTGCCTTTGTCTACTGCGAGTGGGCCTAAGTGAGATCGGGTAAGAATTTCAATCTTGTGAGGAAACGTCTAAAGTGATCGAGACAAGACGTTATTAGTGAATCTATTACGAACACTTCCACAATTACACGAAAGAGATGAAAGTGAACTGAATGATGTATTCCAGTCTAAACAAAGCAACTACTGATCTATTATACGATAAGAGTTTTGCTATCATGCAAAACAATAAATTTCACGTAGGTTATCCTAGTTTGTAGGCAGGAGCAGTTGTCCGCGATCATTAATAAACAGTCCACTTACCACTGCGTTACTAGTGTCGTGTGAACACATTTCCGCTATAACAAATAAATGTGTGTGTGAGTGAGTGAGTTGCGATGCACAGAGTAACTTCGAAAGACGAAAATTACCATAAGACTCATTCCATTACAGTGGGGTCATATACTAGTTGGTAAGTGACAGATAAGTGTAACTTGTGAACTTAACTCAACAGGACTCAAAAGAAAACCGTACACACTAGATTGTTTGTTAGTATCTTTTCTATCACTTTTGTTCGTCGAGGACAGTTTATTCAACTAGTACTCAATATTTCATAGACAAAATGTGAAAAGTCTAAAACTGTCACATCTTAGTGATTTTTTCTCAACGATTTTGGAAACGTGTTTTATGTCCAAGCTAGCACAGTAGGCGAATTGTGAATCATTATTTCAATGATTACGTTAATCCTTTGTAATGAAAGTTTACTGTACTAGATAAAGTCAGACAGTAATCATGAATGATAGCACATACTTAGAAAATATATGTCAGAGACTAGATGCTGGCTGCCAGTGAGTCCGACTCAGATTCAGCTCACAAAGTATCCACCGGGAGTATGCAGGCAAAGCAACAATGGGGGTAGAAAACTTGATACTTTTTGGTTGTCGTGGGCTCACTTAGTATTAGCGGGTTGACATCGTTACTTCCCACTACATCGGAACACAAAATAAGACTTCTTTTATGAGGGTTGTAGTCCGTTCGATATCTCCTCTTATGAATGTGATTTCTCAATTGCGTCTCCGTCATAACTGAATGTAGGCTATCATGTGACATGTTTGAACATGCGTACCTGTAAACGAAGGTGAACACTCTTAACGTAGACCCCATAAATGGTTTCGTCGATCTTCGGGTGCAGTTAGTTTGCATTCCGGTTGGAAACTTGTGATTTTCGGCCCGACTATGACAACATTCTTTTGATAACCATCCTTACTGTATTGCTAAGCGAAATCCACCGGTCGTAACAAAGTTGGCGCGGTTATTTGTCTCGTGACCCCATTCTGATTATTCGGTGCCGGTTTCAAGAAAGACTTGCCAAGGATTTGCCTCAGAGCAGCCTACCATTAGTAACGAGTTGCACATGTTATACCCAGTAGCTGTGGTTGCAAGTGACCGTTAAGTGTGGAAGAGGGCTGAACGCATTTCGTCCGAAATCGATAACTCAAGTTTGTTTACATATTTCGCCATTCATCAATTCAAATAGTTATACAAGCAAACGAGCGCACACGTTTGCCAGCTGTGAGGAAATTTATTCGAAATTTCACACATTACACCCTAACTTCACAATCTTCAATCATCCGTCAACAAAACAAACTGACAACCGTAGGCGTTTGTAATTCAAACACATTACTCAGATGGAAACTCTGATGACCCAGAACACTATCCCGTCACTGTCCTTCACTCAACGTGGGTTTATCATGGTACCAGCCTTCGAATTGACTCGAGCTTATGAGGCGAATAGGCATGGATGCAAGTAAATGATGCATGAGCAAACGTTGATTATTTTCAGTTATAGCGCTCGCATGTTCTACAAGAACTGCCACTTGCCATCTTGCTCCACCACCTTCTCCTCCTCCTCTTCTCACAAATTGACTGTGACGAGAACAACATGCTGTCGAGAACTTGGATGACCCGTGAACATTTTGAAAGAGCGACAAAAATTTAGAACATGAGAACAAAAAACACCTGTGTTTGTAAGGCGTAAATAATTTGTCAGAATTTGTTGCCGTTCTCTCTTCAGTTTTGTATGGTGATGATGATGTGAATGAGTGCGTGTCTGTGCACCAGAATGTCTCGTTCTGCCCGTCTGTTCGGTAGGATGTGTTTGTGTTTTCGGCATAAATTGGTTGGGCGGGAAGTCTGAGGTGGGTTGGACGTCCGATGGGATCACAGTGGTTACCTGATGGTTGGCCACAGGCAAGTAAGCAGAAAGAGATAGAGGGAGATAGCTTATCATTTGGACAATACGGGCAGACTGCTCCCGCCATCGTTGTTGCTTCTGGTGTGGTTCGCCGTCGTCCTTGTCTTCGTTCTGATTCTATTCTTGAAATTTGTTTGTATACCGTTCACCTTGTATGCTGGTGGACACACCGTAACACTAGTAGGAATGGTGGGGGTGTTTCTGAAAAATAACGGCCTGGGAGAATACATGCACCTGACGCTTGAGCGCGCGTGCGTACACATACATCAGGGACAGAGAAATGAACGAAGAATTGCAGAATAAACTTGGGTCTTAGGTGCAGTTGAGATAGTCTAGCATTGCCGTAGGCAGAGCAGGCTTCGCGTGCATACACAGCCACAAAATAATGAATCGTATTCGCTCAATCGATCAACCTGCATACGAATTGTTTTCATATTCAACTCCATCTAAGATACTAAATGAAACTAAACTGGTTTATCAACTGCATGCTACGTAACACATACCTATCCAATCTATAGTGGATGACCGTGAATTCAGGCACTCACGTAACCTAAACTATCAGCTTGTGGTTGCCCACCTCTGAAACCCTCTTCATAACGAAACATAAGGATTAGAACCATAATCAAAATTTAAAACCAAAGTTAAACCAAATTGGAAGGAAGAATCGATATTTGGGATAGATAGAAAATTAGGGAATCTGCTTAAATGCAAGTCACTTGATCATCACGTGGCATCCCTGACTGTTCTAAGATGACATGCTGCTGAGTAGAACAACTGCTAACTATATCATTTAATCAGCTCTTCTCAACTGGTCATCTACTGAAAGACTGAAACTAGCCGCCAGTCATATCTATCTTCAGAGGAGTGTGTGCAAAAACCAAAAGAACTAGTCCTTCGTTGATTTTCAAGATGTTGGAGGACCTGCCCGATGAATATTCAATAGTTGGTTTGAGAGACATTGAGGCCGTCACTAAAACACAACATAGTTTCTATAAGAAATATTCATGCGCAACGGATCCATTGATTGTTCCTGAAGTTTGAACGAAGGTTGTCGCCATAGAAATGCCTACTGATGCTCCAGATTTTCAAATACCTAGAGGGAGTTGTCCATTTTAAATCGCAAAAGAAAATCTTTAGATGAAGCCCTAACACGAGAATTTACGGTTAGCTAGAGGACCATCTAATCGGATTTAGATTCAATTCTGAGGTTCCTCACTGACGGTAGTATTCCTCAAGAGTCAATCCTAAACCCCTTGTTATCCCGTCTATTTTTTCTTGAACTATCCAGCGTTGTCAACTCACTGATAGTGTTGTGCACAGAAGATACCAAAACTTCTCGAGTTGCGGCGTCCGGAGTAAGTGAAAGCTCTTGGGATTGATCTGAACTGTCTTAATGATTGGTCCGTAGGTAGCGACCTACCGTTCAGCGTCATTCACTATGAAGTCATGCCCGGTGGTCTACACAAGTGTGCCAGCACACCGTGGTGACATCAAATTAATTGTCCCCGTATTACAATAAAACAGAAGATGACTTAATTATGACTAGAAAATGCACAACCATTGATCAGATACAAAAGAGTGGGTGGAACTGTCACCTTTGAAGCACTTTCCATTATGGTGGGTTTCATAATTCACTCAGGCCTTTACCTTATAAACGTTTACACTAATCAAAGGAGATCAGAGAGGGGCCGCTGCAAAAGTTACAGGGCAGAAGAATTACTTATTCACAGAGAAACTAAATTTGGTCACTTTGCATTGCATTACGGACTATTAGAGATGACTTAATCCACAGTTCTCTGCACACCAGGTCATCCATCAGCGGATCTACCCTAACCGGACATAGGTGAACGCCTAAGAAAACAGCGGTCAAAATTGGAGCATGAAATGTGAAGGCTTCTGTGTAGACAGTTGTTCTCCCCTGTTAGGATCTGTTCGTGTTGGAACACGTTACCCAACTGTGTGACCACAGCCTAATCGGTTGGGATTGATAAATTTTACATAAGTTAAACTTAAACGAAAGTATCCTGAACACCTTCTTAGTCCATTTTCACAGACTACTCAATGTGCATAGTTGTCAGTTTGTTGTTTCAGTGTATTTCAATAGTCATGACACATGTGCAGTTTTATCTGGTATTTCTTCCCTTTCCCTTTCTGTCTACATGTGTAAATCGCTGAAAGCAGCTTATTCTTCGTCGATCACAGAGTCAAGAAGTCGTGATTAATTACCGTTGTCCCTCCTGCAAAAAATTGTAAACCAATGACTTAATGCACTGTTTTACAGAGACAAGTAATGTAATAAAATAAATATGAAAAGCATATCAGTCAACCAGTTTCTAAGACACCGACAATCAATAAGAATGTCGAGGTGAGAGCAATGTAGTCAATGTTTTGCTTAGTATAACTTCAGATCAGTACGCTATAAATGAGGAGTGTTAATACCGGCAAACCAGTCGTTTATCACAGAATCCACTAGATTATACTTTCCTACTTATGGAGTCGTATCATTTTCGACTAATTTTAAATTTTACCCAGAATGAAGTTGTTGAGATCATTAACGTATCTGGTTACGTGAAATATTTGAATCAGTTC
>JTDE01000098.1:248939-261633 GCA_014338405.1 Paragonimus skrjabini miyazakii | reverse complement strand
TGTTCATTGGTTTTAGTCCATGATTAACAATTTTCCGTTATAGTTATTAACTATACGAAAAGATCACTGTCGACTTTGGGATTAGTCTCCACAATGTAGTCGTCAGAAGTGCGCTGCATTCGACATAAAAGTTCCACTCAATCAGACAAAAATACAGGACGAACGCAGCTCGTGCTCTGTTTTCCATGTCAGTTTATTGGATAACCAACACAGGTTTAAAATAATGCCAACAGATCAAAGACAAAGAGCACGAGTTCACAAACCACGCACTAAAATGATCAGAAAATGCTAAACTGCAATGGGTATAATCGTAGAAATGGTCAGTTTACAGTAGCACAATACCATATTTGCAAATCAGTAGTCCCGTAGAAAGCCTAGGTAATTAAACGGAAGTGCCTACATATACAATGAAATCAGTATGAAACAAGGCGAGTCACGAGGCTTCCAACTGATGAGACGAACACAATCTACCGAATATTAAATATCAGTGACTGCCTTCAGTTATTGTTGTCGTCATCGGTTACTCCCTTTGTATCACAAACTACCCAACTAGGTACTGGCCAAGGAATGTACAGGTTGATAAACAGTAGGTTTGTATTTCTAATACGTGATCTGATCATTAAATCCAAATACCTTCTGGATTTGAGTGAACCAACTTGTTTGGTCATCGTTGCCCAAAACTCGCCCTCTAAATTCATCATCGCATTTCAGCTGACGCCAAAGGACACCGACCTTAATTCGTTTGTTGTCCTCCTCTTCTTCCTCTTCTTCCTCCTCCTCCTCTTCATCATCATCATCAACATTTTTATCAAAGGCACCAATCCACCAGTGATTCGTGACGATGTTTAACTTTAATATATCCGTGAAGAAAAAAAGCCAAGCCGTAGCCCAGTAAACAAAATGGAAGGGAAATTGACCGTCACGAGACAACTGTCTCCACTTGAATACTTGACATCAAGAAGCCTACAAATTACAAACAATCAACCGAGATATGTCTGGAAACAAGGCAACACCGGCGAGACAGCTTTTTTACGGCTTTCACTGTTTCGCGCAGACAGCTTGACCAAAGAGAGATAACGTTCACGCCAATGATTAGCCGCCTTCTCAACAGAGGTTTCCACCAACTACCGATTCTGGGAGTCGCGAGTGTCCCTGCTGTAAAATTAAACTTCTGTTATGTGATTTTGAGGTGTGAATGGATCAGCTTTTGTTGTTTAGAGTGTCTGTATTATTAAGTAAGAATGATCTATTTTGTTTACTAATCCAAATTACAATGAACCCGATATTGCGTTTCTTATAAATTCACAAATAACACATCTGTAGTTAAACAATGATTTGTAGGATTTGTTACGGATTTTGATACACACGTCTAGGCCATGAGTGTTCTACCAGTTCCGCTCTGTCCAGAAGTGTCCAGTGGAGAACACAGAAGAGACGAAATTATATTCGGCTCTGACCCAGCCGGCCACATCGGTTAAGCAAATAAGACAAGGATTTCAAACAAATAAAAACAGTTTTCACCAGCGATTGACAAAAAAGTTGCGTTGAGTGGCAGTCAGTGAAACAGTAATTATATTTTTAGTGTAATAGTTTAAAGTCCATTGGAAGCATAGAACCATGCCGAAGAAGTGCAGTTCGGCATTCTAATATTTTTTGCTCCAAGTGGTTTTTGTTCGGTACAATATCCGGATAGCCACTCAAAGAGTTGCCAATGTAACAGAGCTGTCCACGTATGAAAATTAGACAATCTCCCACACCTGGCCTTTGACCGTGACGTTGTCGTAGCAATGCTTTAGAACAAGACATGGGTTCATTCACCATTGAGTGTTGGTCAAGGTCATAGGTAAAAAATCGATAGTGAGCCAACTTTGTAGCCATCGCTGCACAAGCACCAGTGCCACCAACGCCATGTTGCATAATTGATTGACCGGAGTCAACAAGTACCTCTCTAGACGTTGATCTCGCCGAATTCTTTGCCCTGTTTCGAGTTCCACGGGCTGTGGGTAGCGGACATCGGTGTTGCTCAGTATAGAGTTGCCGAGCCATTTTGAATAGATTCGTTTTCAAACTGTCTTTGTTTCTGAAAATTAGACAAACAAAAATGCGCTTATAATTAACGAGAAAAGGACCACAAAAATGGAAACTGAGTCGCAATATATACGGAAAAATGAAATTGTTCTGGATAAGGAAGGAGAAGGGTGTGAAGGAAAGAACCACTGCACGGATGTACACGGAGACACGCAATTCAAGTGCCATTGCCTTCTTTTTCTTGTCATATCAGACAGAATCAACAACTGGAGGTATTCCTTGTCATTTGGGCCCCAGTTAGGGAATCGAAAACCCCTCATTATAACAAGTCTCAGTGTCAGTGCCTTTATATCTCAAACGTAATTAATGTTTTGTCCACAAGACTGCCGTTTTTACTACAACACCACTCGCAAGCGGAATTTCGCATGCCAGGTAGTGAGCTGGTATTTGTAAGATATGGTCAAACCAACGAAACCTGTTAGACGCGAACATTACGCTCAGGGGTTCACAGAGTTAGTCTGCCCCAAATACACTCTGATGAACTGCGTCGCTACTGGAAAGATGTTTCCACTGTATGTCAGTATTGTTTTGAAGGCACCGATAGTCGAAAGCAAACAGCGAACATCATTCGCCAGTAAAGACAAGGTATTACGACAGTATATTATACCCAGTCACATTGTAAACCCGGCTTCCCAGAAAAATAGTGAGATTATGTCGGCGCTATAGATTACATAGACTGGCAAACACCATCTCAGCCTTAGTTATGTGATTTTTGATCTTACTGGACATTCCAGTCGAGCTGATACAGCCCCCTGAGAGTAGAGGTCAATATTTTAACTAGTCAGGAAAAGTGAAGGAAGGGATTAGGAAAAATGTAATGACCAGTAAAATCTACCATCTTGTGACATTTTTGAAGAGGGGATTAACATCTGTGCACCGCATTATGTTTGTTGTAATGTCTCGCTGATCATTCCACGGGATAAAGTAGAAGGCGCCTGCCACCGTACGAACAGCTAGCGTCTGACCGACTAACAATCTGGTTGGTTCGTGGCGGGCAGAAGCAAACTTTGTAAAAAATGATCTGCACAAGAAACCTAATTTGTGAGTTTTAAGGAAACCGCATAGCTATAGATGCCTGGTAACTACAGGACTTTAGATGGAAAACTGTCTCTAGGGGACAGGGCTGTATATTAAAATAAGTGTAACTCATAGCACATCTGTATATCTACTGACGACGCACTAGTCATTTTGTCATGTGGTCTATTTGCCAGAATCCATCAAATTTCTTCTATCCTGTTGGGGTATTCTGAACGACTCATAATGGCCACCCCGGCACAGTAATCTTTCTTTAGGATGCTAGTAGCTTAATCATTTCTCAATTACTTGAGCACATCCAGGTATTTTAAAATTAGGTAACACGTTTTTTCCCTTCGAACACACTTGGAAGGTGTATTACAATTGGAAATCTCAGCAGGTGTGAAGACTAAGACTTCCAACTGAGCACACTGATTCAAAAACTCAATCAATTGTAGTTTTATATGTATACTGCTAGGGCATTTACAAATTCGTCTTGATTGTTTTTGTTTTATTTCTCTAGTTTCATTGATTTGACAATGTGAAATGGATTCATATTGTACTGTCTTTTGAATGCTTTATTCAGTTGGCTTGACGGTACTTGTCCTACATCTTGTAAATTTAGATAATTCGTACAGTTTGACAACTGGAGAGAAGACACTCCCAAAGGCCATAATGAAATTAAAGCCACTCACATTTACCGGAGACCAATAAAAAATTGTACTCAGAAGGTCATAAAATTCAGTTTCTCAATTTCACTACTTGCTGATAACTAGTAAGTGTTTCGTTACTAGATTTCATAGCCCAGTTTGTCTGGCAAGTTTCCGACGGGTCGGGATCTTTCCGTAACGTCACTATACTTTCTAACAATACGTGATTTCTTTCAATTACAAAAAAGGTTTTGTCAGAAAACTTCGTCTTAATTTGAGTTTACTAATGATGAGACACGATATTTCACACAGTGAACTTTCTTCATTTAATGCATGTAGTCCGTGATTCGACTACTAATATCCGAGAAATCAACGTTGTATCAGTTTTAGTCTGTGTTAAAGTTTCGTTTCCTAGGTTGGGGCTTACTGACCATATTTAAGTGACTAATTTACTAATTGGCCACTTTGGGCTGCGCGTTTTAGTGACAGCTATTTTGCGGATACCATATTATTCTAATTTCTGACTGAACTGTTTCTTACAAGATGTAGGTACCATAAATTTGACTAGTTTGATCTATGCTTGAAGAGTTTGCGAGGTAAGTCCTACCATTCACATTGCTTTTTTCTAAACTAGGGTTTGCTTCTATTCCCACTTTGTAGCAGTTAAGCGTGACAGCAACCGATGTATAGCTTTTCATGATTAGGAGAAGTATGATGTTTGGCCGATTCACCAGAACAAAGAGCCGCCATTTTGATTTCACACAGGCAACGTTGTTCGTTCAAAACTGTACATGTCAATATTCACAGCCTACGAGATACGATACCTCATCGTAATCTGATCGCATCCAGGTTCGGTACAACTATTGTCTGCATAAAGTGGTACTGCTCCTTGAATCACACTCTCATTCCAGCATTTCTACGGAAAATCCAGTGAATTACTAACACAACCACTAACACTGCGCAAAACGAAATGGTCAATCACTTTAAGTGTTTCATTTCATAAGGCCAAATTAAACACCTAGCTACCGCATACACTAGCATACCAATGTCCAAGGTACTCTAATAATAACATGACACACCCATGATTACTAATGGCGTCGTTTGCACCCACACTCACACTTCGTCAGGAATTTTGCAGTCAGAATGCGGCATACCAACTGAGTAAACAAAATCCGCTTAATTCTCCATGTTTAATAAACGGAGGTCGGTCGACCCGATCTTGTAAGAGCATTTTGATCTTCGAAAGTGTAAAATGGATGCTGAATGCCAGCAGCATTGAATTCCATAGATTGTTATCATTCTCTCCACTCTGATTATAGTTATGCGGTTCACATTCTTGAGATTAGTTAGCCGGCGATCTAACGTGTTCAGATGATTAGGAATAAAGTCGGAATTTACATATGCTCTACTTTGCCGAACATCAGTTTGGTGTTTGCATATCTGACCCCTGTGGGTTTGAATGAATTAGTGAAACTGGTTCGACGCTATATACTGGTCAGTCCGATGGTCTACAACTTTGGTAGAATTTTCTTCAGTCCTTGGTAAAAGTGAGAATGATGCTGAACAGCAGAACTCTACTAACGTAATATGTCACGCACGTTTTTGCCATTTTTGAACAAATTTCTCTGGGAAAGTTCCTCCTGGATCAGTTATTGTAATCAATTGCCCTTTAAACTACCAGGTTACGCGTACGAGTTCGATCCCGGGACGGTTGACAAGACTAAGTGGATAGGTTGAATAATAGCACTATCCAAATGAACTATGCACACAAACCTCGAAAACGTTCGTTCCTATGTTAATTATTTCTAATACCAACTCAACCGATGTCAGCAACAGACCACTGCAAATCAGTCACCACTAGAGTGAGCGACGCCAATATCCGGAGAAATAGAAAGCAAACGTACAAAAAAGAAGCTGACCTTACACGTGGAGTCTGGCAAGACCAATGTTAAAAACGAGCAGTCAGAGATTTTGATTATATCTACTAGAGAATACTCAATAACCGCCAGTTCCAGCAAATTCTTATGGACTATCAGGTTGAACAGAGAGTGGTGAGGGGAGTAGATGTGTGAATATAGGTCATACAAGGCCTTTTCAAAATTTGTGCGGGTCTAGAAAATGCTTAAGGGGACTGTCAAATACACCGCGTGTTTCGTCAGAATAAGTCAATTTAAATTCAGACGGACAACTGAAGGAGGCCAAATGCGCGATTACAGCGACAAATTATTTCGCAATGCCCCTATCCTGTATGAGATGCCTCATTGCGTAGGTTGACCACCGATTGTCTGGTAGATAACGAAGCCCATCTGTCCCAATTTTCCGATCAGGCGCCTTACAGGTATTAAAGTTATCGATGTTCGATTAGCACATCATTGGATATAACACTTAAGAGTTGTTTTTTCATCTCGTTGATTGGCAGTGACGTGGTACTCATTTCGATCTTACATTCTCTGCACACAAAAAATAATACATCTGACTCGTTCTGAACAAACAAATGCGTTTAACCCAGTGTGTTACTGGTCAAAACAACACAATGGTCTGGGTTAAACGACATGTGGGTGATCGCATTATGCGATCTAGCAAAAGGTCTGGTTATGTCAATTTTCGGTTATCCGCACCCAAAGGCAGAAACAGTCAGCCAGCTGCATCAGTCCGATGCGATTTCGTCAATCGGAATGAGGATTATCTTACGTCTCTTTAACTTGAGACAACTGTTTGATTACGGTCTCATGTCATACTAATCAATTTTTGTGGATATGCAAAAGACTGTTGGCCGTTTCTAACACACAATTCAGAAGAACCGGTATGTTCCTGTAGCGATAATCTGCACGATTCACCGCCTATCCAAACCGCAACACAATAGAAAACCTAGCAAGGGGCCAATCCAAACGTCGTGTTAGGATACCACATCATGACTAGACGAACAGTTTCAATGTTAAGTCTTCCGTCATTCGCTACATTCTTTGCTCTGTATAGCACCAATCAGCTCCCAGTTTATGACTTTACATGTACCACTGAAATTAGCCAATGACAGACTGTGGTTTCTTTAATACTGTTGTACATCGAATAACAACCGTTCACTGCAATCAGTACAAGGTTTTCTCCCTATAAATTACACAGGAGTTTTCTATTCGGGTACGATTTCGAAGGTTAATCGAAGTCTCTAATTCCGAGTAATACGGTTCCATGCAATCGACAATGACAAAGCTAAGAATTCAAAAGAACTGTAGACTCTTTTCGACTGGCCGAACAATGCCCTTTGCACATACTTAGCAACCAGTGACTGTGAGTCAACCTAAAATGGAAAATCCAAAACTCCATGCCAAATGTATCGATCAACGACTGCGACCCATTCAGTAGTTGTAAACTTCACTCTTTCCGTTATGTCCAGTAAGAACGATACAGGTCCATCAGTGTCTAGTCCTACAACATTTATTGGCCATCGTATGCACTCAGGGCTTGATCGTGCCTTGCCCAACTTTATCGTTATGTTCGAGGTTAAGTGTTCGAGAAGTTTCGTAAAACCGGATCAGGTACTTCAAGCCATCAATATTGTGTTCTTTCAGTTAGCCTTAGAGTCGTTAGCAATCATCCTGAGTTGTTCAGCTGTTCTGATTTGCTGCCGTAAAGTGTGATCGTAGCCTCATAGTTAATCAGTCCACACGACTATTTTGACACATTTATACTTTACGCAAAATGTTTCTTGAATTTTATTTTAAAGAGTAAGTGCGACCACTTACCGTGAGTCATAGACAATCATTACAATCGCTTGTTCTGGTGGGACCACATAGTCCAAAAATAAATCCAACTCTAAATCAGTTACTCCGGGTGGCTCGTATCTGTCACACCGACATCCCTTCGCAGCCACCTTGAGTGTGCGAAACTCGATGTGGATGAGACGGTCCACAAGTTTCCTTTCTCTGTTTACCGACTGACTTCGTGCTGTCTGGTGGGTAGGGGGTCGGGCGAATGGACGCGACAGTAAAGATCGAATGCGTGACCCTTCTCGAGTGCATAGCTCGTGTAACCAGGTTCGTAGAAGAACAGGGCAATCGCACGGTAAACCTCGTAATCTGAAACTGTTTGGCATCAATGTTGACAGGTCCGGCAGAGAAAGACTCAGTGGTGCAACGAGGACATGTTTCGGATCTACCTCGCTTGCATGTTGGGACTCGCGGAATTCCTGTTGTGTGGGTAGATCGGCGAAACTCCTAGAAAGATGTACAGGGTCAAAATAAAGGGGATTAAAGAATGTTCCAAACGTTCGGCAAACTAATCAACCCACTTCCCTTGCTTCTACTGTTACGGCAACGTAATCTACCGACTGACTCAAACAGGCACAAAGTCAGATAGCTTAGCAATATCCACTAAAAATTAGGCAGCATGAGGACCGGAAGGCGTTGTGCGGGAAACCGGAAACGGCCAGGAATTCATGCAGTCAAGTAGCATGTTATCAATAAAACTGCGACTGATCAACTGAAGAAAGTGAACATACTAGACGGACGATAATTTTAAGTGCTTGCTATAAATGCAATCGTGACTATCACTGAAATTAGCATTATTCGAGGCTCAAATTTTGTTTTGAGTTCGCAAGAATACTGAATAACTTCCATCATTGTGCTTAGCTTTGAAATATTGAAATATTTTATTCCCTTTACTTTGAAAAGCTGAAGGATACTTTCTCTCATTGTTGTACCTCATTTTCTTACAAGCTGAATAGATCAGCAGCTGGCAGTGAGCCCACAAACAAACAAGGATTCACCATCACAGGTATGGATAGCTGCCCGTCTTTGTTGGATCTTCACCGAACGATGCGAGCTGACCGGAGCATCGAGGGCCTACAAAGTACTCACCGATTTCGGACTAAAAAATGCTTACCAGTATAAAGTTGTGTTAAGCAGTAACGTCTGACTATAAACCACTGGAGACGTACTGAAAACAAGAAGTTCGATATTTACGGTCAGCGCTACGGTGGTCCTAGGGGATATGATGCATCCAGACGGTAGAGGGAAGGGGAGAATAGTGATATTCCAATGGGCAGGACTGTGCACGGCTGGCAGATTAATGCGTGTTCTCTGTCGTTGCCGTTGCTCAGCTAACCGCGTCGCATCAAAACACATGTGCGTGAGATGAGCCACATGCCTATAAATGTGCGCGGATGAAAGCGATTGAGGACCACATTGTGTATGGGGACCCCACTCGAACGGCATGGCACCAAAGCTCGACTGTGTGGCCCTGGCTAAAAACACATGTGATGCGAGTTACATGTGATTGATCATATAATTGTCGGTCGATGTCGATCTCGACTTCAGAGAGCTTTTCACCTCTACACACGTCGTGGAACCGAATTGATGGCTTAAAAAAGGAATTGTACATTCTTATAATTATAGTTTTCGTAATCCCTTGGTCTAAGGGACAAATGTATGGATTACCATTCTGATATTTATTATCAAGTAGTAGATTTGCTTTTTTGGCATGAGCCTGATCAGACAGTACAAGATCGAGGTGGCTTTCCACTACTTCACTAGTAGCCACTGAGATCAACTGTTCGTAGTGCTGAACGCAAGATTAGTTGAGGTTGGGCTGAACAATAGTCCACTGCGATTTCAAACTCTGCAATGTACACTTGTGTACCGTCCATCGGTATGCACGGTGAATTTGTTCCATGAAAACACTGTGCGATAAAGAATGTTTTTGAAAAAGTGCTATCCTAATTTGGTAATCATCGTTCATGGTAAGAATGATAACTCAAAGAAACCGCTAATTAAATGTAACCTTTGAAATAAAATTGGACAGCTTAAAAGCTCTGAAATTAACCTTACATTTCACTCTGTTTCTTAAAAATGTTTCTTATCCAGAATAATTAACATTATCTGAACGGATGAATAACTGGTAATTATGTAGCATAGCATTGCTATACTGACCGATTGACTAAGAATTGTAGCTACAACTTCATTTGGTTCTGGATGACATCATTGTCTACCACAATGCAACGTACGAAAATATACGTGCCTCACAACTCCTGAGCTTAAAGTTTGAAATCAAAGTTCATAATTTCTTCACTGATCAGATGACCCAGCCACACGTATGGTATCAACGGCACAGTATGTTTCAGAAATGGCTTAATGTCTATAGTGCGTCTGATGTTTCGTCAGTCTTTCAAAGAGCTACAATTGTAAAAGGTCTCGGATACTGACTGAATCCCAACCGGAGACAAAAATGGTGTACCTATGCACAGTTAAGTCGGAATGTCACTTCAAAGATTCCGAAATCTCCCATTGGAATTAGACCACCGGCTGGGTTGATCGAGCCACATGCATTGTTCTAAATTGTCTAGAGAATAGACTACTATGGTAAGGTTTCCTGCATGACGGTATATTGAGGGTGTGTTCAAATATAAGTCGTCCGGAGAGGTATCGTTCTTGATAAAACGCACTCGGCAATCAACATACTGCTCAGCAAGTGTAACGATATCTGTGTTGAAGAGAAACCTTAATCGTGAAATCATCAATTGCAGTTAGTAAATCACTTACAGTGTCTCTTCTTAAAGCTATCCGGACATAACTCACGAGCAAATATGGCTGAAGGTTCGCATATGATAATTTGGTCGTGCCTAACGTGAGGTCAATGGCACAATGGTAAACACGGTCGTCTCATGAAAGCGTAGCCGAAGTCCTAGTCCCGGTCCTGGCAACGATACACACTATTGACGAACTCTAATGAGAGCGAAACTCGAAATTCTGTTCGAAAGGGGCCGACTGGAAATTCAGTGGGAATGTGACAGCTGCGATCAATTGTGAGTGTTGTTCAACCTATATCAACAGATTCATCAGACCGCTTATCAGTAACTCAGTTTTCGTAAATGCACTAGTTTCACGCAGGTAAACAACTTAACGGAAACGGAAATATCAACAAATGAGCAAACGGGTTTAAAAAATTCAGACACGGTGCACAAAACTTACACTTCAGTTGTAGGCAATAAGTCAGCCATACTGACCTCAGTTTTTGGGATATCTAATGAGGTCGCAGCTGGTTCGTCCACAGTTTCAGTGAATCGCTTCGATTTCCGATGCGACTGTCTGGAACTCGTACGATGCTCGGGACTTTTGGCTGACTGTGAACGTTGTTTGGCAGACTGTGTGATAATCTGTTCTCGTGTAAACAGTGTTTTGGCTCGTAGAACCGTCATAAACACTGCTGCCTGTCCAATCCTTTTGAACCTAGCTCGACCGCGATCGGCAGTGGAATCCAGCTTGATTGAAAATATTAAGAGAGAATAAAGACATCTGTTCGTAAACAGTTTAAAAAAACAATGGTTCACAGTAGCAGTTCCCTAGTGAAGTTAGACAAACTGGAAAGTTCATAGCAGATGAATTCTGACAGTGTTATTCTAGTTAGGTGTTGCTCAACAAGAGCCTAGTGTTTTTGTTTATCAGGCTCCCCAGTGATTTTATGTATACACACGTTCTTCTGGGTGTAGGCTTTTGTGCAACATACTAGGCGGTTAGTGACATTCATTTCCAAGTTAACACGTCATAGTGACCGGAAACCACAAGACGACTGTGCATGCGTGTTGCCAAAGTTCACTTGAGTTGTTCGATCTGTAAACAACGGCGGTTGGCGCCTTATAGACGACTCGGACCAAATGTGAAAAGCCCGCAGATGGCTATGGTGATTTGGTGCATTTTTTGTATGTGTCGCTAACGCCATCTGAACATCACAACTGGTTGCTGTTATTGTTGTCTTGGCCACGATTGCTCACGTGACTTATGAGTAATGCTCGTCATTTATCCAGTCCCCAGTTCTCACACAGTCACTAACACCGCTCTCACGGATCATTAAGCATCAGTGAATTAAGGGGATGCCGTTGACGCCGCACCATGTGATGATCCGCCTATCGCATAAGCACGTGTGAGACACACGCCGTCCCCATAACTCTTTCGGTAGGTTCTGTGTCAAAAAAAGTCTGAAGAATTTATCCAGAAACATTCACTTCCATGCGTAAGTCGTCTCTGGAAAATTCCTTTCGCCGTGTCTTTTAAAATCCACCAATCGAACCGAAGGCAAAAAATCTTGCAAGCATCAGTACCAATCGTGTCAACTGATGGCGTGCTTCGTTTTCACGCCACACTCGAAAGCAGTCAAGAGTTGGTAGCATGGTTACCGTCATTCAACTAAGTTCCGATATGCTCGAGTTCCAGGTTGGTGACACTTCTCGAGTATCTTTTTGTGTTTGAGCCGTTTCTTTTTCTAACATTTGTTTGATGTTCGAACACCCAGTACCGGGCTCCCGGTATGTACAAGTTTCTCCTTTGCAAATCACATATATACCTTGCTGAATAGAGTACTCGAAGCACACAACTATAGATAGGGTAAGCAATTTAGGACCAGAATTATCCATTTGAACGTCATTAGTAAGTCGTTGACAATTGTGGCAAACATTTGGATTATAACCGATGGTAAAACTTACAGTATTGCTTACTTCGTTTGTACCCATTTGCTTGGTATACAGATAAGGTTGTTTCAACTTTGCGAAACAAACCAAGCTTGGTTTTATTTGGTTAACTATCATGTAAATTTCACTCTAAAAAATGCAATGAGCATCTAATATCGTTGTTACGTAATCGTCCACGTGTAACTAGCCGATTCAGCTAACCTTTGCTAGAAACTACTGGGCTCGTAACGAGCCATGCGTGGTCAGCATAACTTAGACGTTCGGACATTTTACCGCCAATGATTTAATCGTGCATGACGCTCGGTCCACGCAACGAGTGTTCGCGTTTCCGTCCACGTTGCCATCCGATCGAACCGATTTCAGTAACCTGGCTCATCTGATGACTAACTTGAACGAACGTCATAATTAAAACCACACCTTTGGTTGCAATACAGCTGGTCCTAATAGGTTATGAGCAGTGAGTGAAGGCCTAGGTGGTCGCCTGAGC
>JTDE01000098.1:224354-248839 GCA_014338405.1 Paragonimus skrjabini miyazakii | reverse complement strand
CCTACTGTAAATTTGTTGGTCCATGAAATGAGAAAATTCGTTCCCATCGTTTGCATTCCCTATTTTCCCCACTAACCTGACACTTGTTCTCACTACCTCACCCACCCCGTTTTGCTTTACGGAACTAATGTGTCACTAAATGTCTGCGGCGCGAGTAGCCATTCTTGTCCTGGTCTACTGGCGTGACAGCTCAACTTTGGCCTTGCAGGTCCTGTTGAGAAACTATTGATTTCGCTGGACGAGACTATCGTCGCGAACGATTGAGGCTTACTTTTTATAATTATTGATGCATTTCTTTAACAGTAACGTAGAAATTGTTAGATTTGATCTTGTTTTCATTTCAGAGATCCGTTTTTGGGCTACGCGCAACTCAACGATCAGACGTGGATCGATACACCTACCGTATGATCGCGAGTTCCTTGTTGCTCTCTCGTAAAGCAGGTCTTGGCAGTATGGTCCGTTTGCCTCTTCTTGTGAATAACACATTCCCACAGCTGGAGAGAGTTCTGATACCTGGTTCAGATAACCCGGCTCAGGTAACGACTGATCCAAACGATAATTTTAACTGCTACTTGTAGATGCACTGTGTATCCCTCGGTTAAAATTGAACTCTTGTTTCGTTTCGATTAGTTGTTCCTCCATCGATCGCAAAAATATCAAGGTTTTCCCAGTTGAACCAGGATGCTGTGAAACCGCTGGAGCACTTTATAGCTGATCTTATAAGGGTAGCGCGGCATTGTGACTATCTCAGTACCCTCCAAAGAATAAGCTCGAAAGAGTTATGCTCACATCTTACTGCTGAAAGTGAAGATGATCTCATCCACGAGACACTACTCACCAAGGACAGTGAAGATGTCCAGGAACCGAGCCATCAGCCTTTCCAGGATTAGGTTGGCACCAGCTTAACCGTTAGATGTGTTCAGTAAGAAGAAATAAGCTTGTACATGAGCAAGATACAGTGTTCCGTTTCCACATCGGCCACAACTTCTCCGCAGGCGGGACGGCAGTCGAAATAAAGCGGACCACATAACACATATTGTTATATGGGGAACAAACTAATGAAAAAAGAGGAAAGTCATATGAATGCATATCAGAGTGGGATAAACAATCTCAGTGTCAGAACAACCAGATTGATTGTGTGAACATTTTTTGCCAACAGTGACGCTTGAACAACAACATTTCGGAAAACTCGAACGTCTTTGATAAATGGATTGAGAATAACACAACGTTACGAGCAAGTTGTAATACTCTACATTTCAACCACCTCGGGTGGCCTTCCTCAGGAGTGTTGTAATCGAAATCACATTAACAAAGCTTTGTTAATGTGACTGTTTGACTTCATTCGTACTAAATTTGGTGCGGATATCCTGCAAACGTCTTTGGTTTGTGATCGCGTAGTAGGACCATAGATGAAATAGCTTGGTCAACCACATGGCCTGTTGCGATAAGGTGTTTAGGGATCGAGACGCCGGATTTCTGTTCGTGTGTTGGCATGTGGGCCCGCGTTGAGTCACTGCCTGCAATAGCTATTTGGGGATGTGGTCTGCCATTCGCTTTCACGCGTTTCACTTCGCTCTGCCAATGTATGCGTCACCGCAAACGCTGATGGATGACAGTTCGACGTTGACCGTACGCCAGACAATAACATTCTAGCGAGAAAACAAGTATTGAGGATACTGAAGATACTTTTGTTGCATGACTGCATAATCGAATAAGAATCTAACTGACCGAAATTGATTGTGGTCCGGTCACCAAGGGTGAGAGGATTGTCTAAACTATACAAAACCAGTGTTATCTTAATGTCTATCCTCGCCATAGACAAACCAGTTCGATAGCTAGTTCAGCACCTTCCTCCCATCCGAAAACCCCCAGCTCCGATTCTGCAAAAGATTCCTTTGAGTTATGCGGTAGTTTAGAGAATCTTTTGGTGAGTTGTTCATAAAACCTCTACCCAGTTGACGTTGACCCACTATTCATAAATGCCCCTTTATATGAGACAGAGGTTTCTCATCTCACTTTATTTTGTTCCATAAAACTTCTTTATTAGTTCCCGTCGAGTACCTTAAAGAATTAATTCTTCTGTATGCGGAACATATTCAATGTGAGTTTGATGGACGTGCTCATGAACAAATCGAGGATACAACAATGGGTAGTCTGTTGGGTCCGACATCGGCTGGTATTCTTCTTGGAATGGCCGAAGAGAGATTAACTGGTTGTATTGATCGTCCTTTGCCTCATAAATCTTATGCTGATGTTATTTTACTACTTACTGATTGCGACTTGTCCATAATCCTTTTAAAACCAGTTCGGTTTCACTCACCAAAGTCCATCTGTTATCCAAGAAAAACAGTTAGATGACTTTATGTTTCTAGGTGTTTAGATGGCACACTCAGTCGGTCTGTTTATCAGAGAGCCACAGGGAGTGGACGATACTTATAGTTCACTTCGTTTGCGCCCGTGACTTCCAAAGGTGGTTTATTGCGAACGCTTTTTATTGAGCAAAGAAAGTATGCACGACCAACCGCCTAAAGTCCAAAGTGGAGCTCCTGAAAAATGTTCTGTTTACGAATGAATGTCAGGCCAAATTTGGGGAAGTTCACTGCAGGGAACGAGTGACCGGTTCCTAAATCGCGGGGGACCACAATGCTAACGACACAAATCGAAAATTAAAATTTGTGGCTGCTCGCGCCTATCGCGCGGAGGAGTTGCATTTGTTAATTTCCACCCACAGAATTATTTTCCATTGCCCGGAACGCTTTATCTCGCACAACTCTGCCACTCATGTCATCTGACAATTCACCTGCATTTGCGGTGACGCATACATTGGCAGAGCGAAGTGAAACGCGTGAAAGCGAATGGCGGAGCACATCCCCAAATGGCTATTGCAGGCAGTGACTCAACGCGGGCCCACATGCCAACACACGAACAGAAATCCGGCGTCTCGATTCCTAAACACCTTATCGCAACAGGCCATGTGGTTGACCAAGCCATTTCATCTATGGTCCTACTACGCGATCACAGACCAAAGATGTTCGCGTTTTCCGAAATGTTGTTATTCAAGCGTCACTGTTGGCAAAAAGTGTTCACACAATCAATCTGGTTGTCGTGACACTGAGACTGTTTATCCCACTCTGATATGCATTCATCTGACTTTCATTTTTCATTATTTTGTCTCCATACCTTAAACCACTATAGCTAAACGTGTTATGTAATTGATTGATGGGAACAAGCGAAATACTTGCATCTGGCCATGTTTATCTTTTTGTCGTTTTGACGAACTTACCAAAGGAACTTACTTTTTCCAGTAAATCAGACTGATAGAACTGTCCAGCTCGTAAACCTGACTGCTGTGGTAAATGAGGGCATTTTGCGCAATGTTGCTAACTCCCCAAGTAGTGTGCTTGTGCGAAGATACGACTTGTGATACGTCGTCTTCAATATCTAAGGGACACATTTTCACTCAGTAGGCACTGTTACTCCCACTACGAAACAGCTGAGTTCCAGAACACAAATTTTAGTGATTGGCCATTAATAAAATGGCCATTTGTGTACACCAGCATAGCACAATTACTGACATTGAACTACATCCTGCCCCCTCGAAAACAGTCATTCCCATAGGTTTCTATGGAAGAATTTCATTCGTTGTACCATTATATCCTTCAACCTGTAAGTTCAACAGATACTCGAACTCACGTCCGCATATTCGAGGCTTCATTGTAGCATATCTCTACCTAACAGCAACATTGACTACTGCTGTCATATACTTGGTTTCTTCGAACAATCGGGCTGTACTCGGTCGGAATGTAATGGTGCCCCTGGGGATTACGCTTTTATTTGGGCGTAGTAACTATGGTGATACACACATCGACCCTGAGAAATACTTATCTCAAAATGTTTAAAGACACTGTTGGTCGAAAAATTACTCGTTGCTCACCAGATACGTCTCCAGCAAGGAACACAACCATTTTGGATACGTCACCGAACCTAGTCCCTCTGAGCAAACAAGAATAATTGAACACCGCCTTAAAGGAAACGGTATGGAGCGACTTGATCGGGTAACTCATTGGTTCAAAATGGGTACGCATATGCAGTGGCTTAAATGCGCCAAACAATCAAATTGTGACATATAACTTCACACTTCTAACTGCTGATGAGCTATCCGTCAGGCTGGCTAGTGCTTGTTTTCTGTCAAAATTGGGCTCAAAGCAAGCATCCCATCGTATGCCGTTAATCATAGGTTCTAAGCATCCTACAACCTTCCTAATTGCGAGTGTTCTTTTTCAGGCCTCGCTGTTCGGCAAAATCACATGAACAACTCACTAGTTAATACTCACAAGCAAGTGGCTTATGTGGACTACATTTGTGTACATGGTTCCACAAACAAAGAGCACGATTTTCTCCGATGTGCAGTGTTACCACAGGACGTCCAAGAAAGCATAACTCATTCTTTCCATTTGATCAGACAACAGCCTGTAGTAGTGTGTAGTGGGACTGTACATGAGACTACTGAATAGCTCACCTTAGGAGTTCGACACGTTTACACTTCCAGCTGATTTAATAGGGCAGGTCGTAATTCGTCAGTCCCCCCTCCACATTCCACTCGGTCACTAATTCTGTTGACTACCAACAGCCAGCATACCGATCTCGAGGAAATTGTGTAGAGGCGAAAGAAAGAATTTGAGTCGACGGTGACCGTAATCAACAAAGGTCATGTAATCGATCGATAATGAAATGTAAACGACACTACACTACTTTGTTCACTGTGGATGACTGCACCTTTAACAAATTTATGTAAGTGTACTCAGTCGAATGCGTGAGTCGTTTTTTCATGCCTAGTCCTAGGAATGCAAATCACCACCATCTAGTTTTGCGCAAACGCTTAAATTAACTTGGCTTTTCCAATACATTACACAACTAGAAGAGAACCGCCTCTTCGATTCGAATAAGGCAGTGTCAATCAACGGATGGAAGTTTGTCTACTGAGTACTGTAATTCCTGTTCTCAGACGTTACATCGTTCTGGCAGGTGACGTTCATTTATGGTATTTGCGTGTAGATGTGTATATTGGTCATGCAGTTTTGGTCAACAATATTTCTTGCACAGTGTTATATATCAACCTGGTGGCTGCAATATACACATGATAGATTGCGGTGAAATGTTCACTATAGTTGCAGTTCTCGCGGGCTTCTCACTTCCAAGGATGTTATGGCAAAATATTTTGGTATTAGATGACATCTTGTTAGAACCCGTTACTTCACGGTGGACGAACATCACAATAGATCAGCCAGTATTTTCAAAAAAATAAAATAAAAACTTTATCTGAAATTGCTATGATAAACTCCAGCTCAAATCTGTGGTAGTGCACTGTGGACTACTTAAACTTAAATGAACGAACACCACATCAATCACCAGTGGTGAGCGATCCTTTACCTCTAGAACAGCTTTCCGAATTGGTGACCTTGAAGACGACCGTAGACGATGTAAACGAAGCTTAGTTCGAAGGAACGTCAGCCAATTTTCGGTGATCAATCTAAAAGGAAGAAGTTCGAAAATAGAACTGTGTTAAGCATGGTACTAAAAATGTGGTAGCTGTCATGAAGACAATTTAAACAAACCAATTTTATGAAGTGATATATTCACACAGTAATAGAAGTAAAGGAAGCGACTTGATGGCGTTACAATCAACTGGTGGAATGGAGGTAATAGCAAGTGCTCATAATTATGAGAAGTGAACGTGCGTTCACTTGATATCCCCAGTTTAGATTTTCTTTCATAAACGCACCTTTTCACAGAAACGCATTACCGAGCAAGCATTCAGATGTGTAGAGAGTGGAGGCATCTAAAGCAAAAAAATGGGAACATAAATTCTGTCGAATGGTATTGAGTGTTTGCAGAAAAATATAGCCTTACCCTCTAGTTGATCAACTAGCACGAACCATTCTCGACTAACACCAGAAGAACGAAGCGTAGCGAGAATGAACGATTACATTTTACTATTCATGAATATCCTTGCCACGGTCAGGACTAGAATCCCGGTCACGCTTTCACGAAGAAACCGTGTTGACCACTGCACCATTGACCTCACATTAAGCACGACCAAATTGTCATGTGAACGTTCAATCACTTTCGTCTGTGAGTACTGATCAGATTACCTGATCGTTGGCCTTAAAACATATACCATGTTTAACGATACGCTTTTCGAAAAAATCCTAGTGCCATCCACGTTCTTGACACACAATAGATGCGATCAATTTTGACTACTTTTGGACGTCGGTTGGTCGCCAAACGTTCTCTTTTAAAGCCTTGATATCAGAAATTCACAACACTTCAGACACGATAAGCTCACGAAGCTACCCAGGTGCAGTGAAGCATGTTTGAACCGCCCAGATGCTATAAAGCGAGTGACATTTATGCATGTTGAGCACAGGCAAACCTCGTCATGTCCACATCTTCACCATAAAACAGGCGTGCAGAGTTCAACCAACTATCCATAATCATTCTTGAAGTCTCATGTCGGATAGTGTCGGATAGTGTGACATGTATAATTGACAGAATATTTTATTGTTGTATATACGGTAAATATCCAGTCAAATTCCATTCATTTTAGTGCGTGAAATTAAGTATCCAAAACAACTCGTTGTGGGGTGGTCTGCAAGAAGAACAATGTAACGGTAAAAACTGCACCAAAACAAGATAAGAAGTCTGAGAAATCGGGACTGAACCAGTCATTTTCCCGAAAGCCAAGGTCAAGTGAAAGCATCTTATGAACCAAGTATGTAAGCAATGTCCTCTGCCGCACCTCACTACTTAGACGTACAAAATTTCGTATTCGACTATCTTGCAAACTGCCACTGGGGACGACCGATCTATTGCCGCTAGGTCTAACAGACAACAAAAGGGTGGCAATTTGGAGAGTGCACCTTAATACATACCAAAATCGACCGATGAGCGCAGACCTGGTCAAAAATGCCACGGATATTTTGGGGGCTTTTTTGCGACAAAATACAAAAATGCGTATTGTTGTATGACAGGCGGTTTCGCTGTGAGTAGTATACTACTCACAAGTAGTATATTACCCACAGGCGACATTAAGGAATAAAACGGCAAGCTCCGAACGCCAGGAAGACAACGGACAAGAAGAGACTATCGGAATAGTGTGTACGCGCTACGGCAGAAGTTCCACCAAGGCGAATGACAGTGATGTATGTGAATGCATGCCTGACTTGCAAATGACTGTACACGTTTGTGGTTTGATTTTTGACATGACCAATACGGGAGTTTGCGCAACAAACGAATTATCAGGCAAAGCGTCTTTTGCGGTCACAACACTATGATTGACACTTTTATCACAATTATTTCTTGTCGTGGTTTGTAGGTTCAATACTATAGCAATACATTTGAATAACGAAGTTAGAAGATCTATTTAACAAAAGGACATTATCACTTCACGTGTTCTCATCAGCTATCATAACTAACAGATTAGCAGTATTCAAAATTTCGCACATCTCGAGCATGTCTTTCAGACTGACTTCTGAAAAAAGCGATTTTGTTGACTGCAGAACGTTCATCAACCACTTGACCAGGTTATGTTTAGACGAACCCATAATCACAAGAATTGGCCATAGTGGCGTCCTCAGTTCGTGAATCTCTTATTATCCATATACTTGTGATGTCCTACTGCTAATTTCTGTTAAGGCCATGAGTGTTGCACGTGATTCTGTCTTTACTGCATTCGTTTGCTAATCTTTGTCCACAACCACCCCGTAGATAATCAGTCCTGTCTTCTGTTTATCCATTCTCCTATATGGCTTGATGCCTACTGACATGACCCTAGCGGTGACACATGGACTCCAGTTGCTCTATTATACACTCCTCTAATTAACTACCTGGTAATCCATACAAGTGGTAATACGAGGTACAGACCACCAAAAGGCATTATAAACATCATTCTGAGCCCATGCAGCCATAGTCAATGTAAACTGGCAATTCGAATTGGGCCGTGCCCATCCACACTAATGGGATAATAAAACGAGCTGCAACTTGATTACGAATCATATGCTCACTTCTTCAACGTCGTATACCATTCTGGGAAATACCCCACCTTCTGCCAAAGATATGACTCAAATGAAAATTTCATTTTATGACTATGTTGACTAGTTAAATGTACTCAGTTTAATTACTACTATTCCCAGTGGAAAGAACTAGCTGCAGTTATTCATACTTCTCCTCAGACAAGAGGACCCATGATGTTTTAGTGTCTTGAATGTCTAAACAACTTTTCGTCGGAAACAGCTGGCGTTGCCCTTGATGATGTTTGTAGATACGGTACTTGGTACAGTTTTTCGCAAGTACAGTAGGAAATAAGTGAGCTATAGAAATTGTTGTCACTTGGATACATCTGGATATATATTGGATCTATCTGTCTTTCAGAACAAGATTGAAGAGGCAGTGTTGGCACAGTAAATAACCAAAGAAGTAAAGGATGACTATATTAGAGAAGTGCTTCCATGCTGATCTCAGATCGAGTTTATGAGTGAGTTAGAGTAAGGACGGAAATTGGTAATAAATCAGAGGAATCCGATCAATATTCCACAGCAGTCTAAATTGAAGAACGACAAACATAGCACTTTACTGACAGTGATTACAAGAAAAACGTTGTTTTTACCGCCGCTCCGGAACAGCAACATAAAGCTATTTTGAGTTCTGATAGTTGGTATAAAATCGGACACTGCTCACAGTTATTGCTCCACAAGTAGTGCATATGTTACCATGGATATTGGTGACAGGATAATCGGGTTATTTAACTCTTGTTCTACAAACGTTTTTGTGTCAGGACTTTCTGATCTCGTCGGTTCCGAACTTAAAATATCACCACCCAGTGAACTTTCTGTAGAGTTTCTGATCAGGGATTACGATGTCCCACTATCAGCGGAATAAGTAGTTTGTTCTATTATCACTTTACCAGGAGCATCTTCTACGTGATTATCGTGTTACGCATTCGACAGTTACTGTAGCAACAGCCATACTTCTGTATGCAAATTTATCAGTGCAATTTGCTAAATTCTCCATAATTATCTACGTCATTAATGTACTGGTGGCTATGGAAGTTATCCCGTCATTTTAACGGACGTCCGCCAGTGATTACACACATCCTGTTAGATGAATCGTTATAAAAAGTTGTATCAGTTTTCTATCGATCGCATATCTCGCGCGAGATCGAATTTGTCTTGATGACGAAATCAGAAGATCGATTTTGCAAGACGGTAGAAACATTCCATTTGTTTTCGTCAGTTGCTACACGTAACAGCGGTGAAAGTCAAAACCAAGTATACAAATTAGGCTCACAAACCAAACCAATCCATACACTAGTTTGTCGTTGGTCAAAACCAGGGCAGATGAAGGTCCAAGGCCAACAACGTTTGCATGCAGAGGACTAACGTGTTACACATGACATGCAGTGCTTTGATGGACTTCAGGATGGCGGGCTTGTGATGTCACGTCAACACAGAAAGCGGTTGTCGGATCGACCAAATGACCGGTCTCAAATATGTGTCTGGCGATCGAGAAAGCCGACTTGCGTTGTTTGGTGGGGTAGCGTTAGGTAACGTCCCACATTAAATCCTCAATAGATTTGGGGACGTGTTCCTTCATCCTAAGACGCATGGATCGATCAGTGCTGCCAATGCAAACTTCACCGTAGCTGCAAATGAACTGGTAGAAACAGCATGAAGTATCCGCTCCTTAATGTGAGGAAATGTGAGTGACTTGGTGCGACTGAGTAAACGTAGTGTAGCTGCACTGTAAGTCTGCTGGATGACCTGCGTCAGCCGTCACGTTAGAAACGATATATTGTCTTCTCCTTTGTATGGTAACTGCATGTACACAGGCTTCTTCAGAACAAATGTTTCTTGTGGGGTTACTGCTTTGGGCTTGTTGTGAAAGTTAACAAAACCCTGGGTGTAACCACCGAAGATCAATGTATCACGAATAAATTTCAGTTCTGTATCCAGTGTATCATTCGTACATGTGGTTCGCGCTCTTTGAAATAAACAACGAACCAGTGAGTAATGACTCAGACAGTCACGTATGTAAACTCGTTTCAGCACTAATTAGTTGCCTTATTACGGACACCACAATGGAAAACTGACCGCACTATAACATTTCCTGGATTGATGCGGATAAAAACCGGAGAAAACACAACCGTCATTGCAACTCGATGAAATGAGTGGAGAACATGAACTGTGTACTTGTCACTCCCTGTTTACTTAGGATAAATGCAGACCACGCTCCGGATAAGTCCATTTCTGTTCAGCGGTGTGAATAATAGCGCGTTCCTAAACATCTACTGTGACGTAGGTGTAGTTTTAGCTACTGCGCGGCTATTCTTACGACCTATTCCACAATGGATACGTAATTTTACTCAGCAAAAAGGAATAAACTTCATGCAGTTTCTAATGTATATATGTTAATTTGTTACACATCCTTCAACAAGAAAATGTTCTTTCAATTACACATGTCACACCATCCGATAGGACAATTCAGTGATAGTTAAACCCTGTAAGACTGTTTTGTGGTGAAAATGTAGACAAGACGAGTTGTGATTGCATTCGTTCCTTGGAGGTTTATTTACCCATGTTTTTAGTGTTGAAGTCACCAATCAATTAGATCATTTCATCAACAAATAGCTTTTCAGAACACTGGCCAAAATGTCGCCAAACGGATACAAAATGTATCGAAGGGACTGTAAACAATGCGCTGTTATGTTTGCTACACCGACAACCTTTTGTCGGACACTTTTGTGTCAACTGAACTCTGTATGTACCGAAAAATACTTGTATCGAAATCGACTGGTAGACAGTTGAAACTGGTGCATCTAGCTACGAGATTGTTCAATATACTTCCGATTTCAAGAAAGAAATAAACAAAGCGTGATAGTTAAACGGAATGTAAATTTTCCAACTCTGGTTCAACTAATCTACAGATATCCCAGACAGTATTCACGTCTATTGAATCTATCGCTGAATGTTTGGAAACTAAAGTCAAATTGGGGTTGATGACGATTTGGTAAAAAGCTTCATGTAGTGAATCCCTAACACCTGATCTGACAAAACTAGTCAGTTTCATCCTACTTGCAAGTCAGAGACAACGAGTTCCACGTTGAGAAATGTCTAACAAAGGCGAAGGTAGGACAGAAAGCTCGCTTTTTTATGGACACTGTGAATGAGCACAGCGCATCCACCAAACAATAATGATGCCTGACAAGCTGGTGTCTAGAGCTGCCCTTCAACACCTAGTGTTTATCTGTTTTAGTGAGTGTACACACGAGATATGGCGTTCCAGTTATCAGGCCAGAGAGAGAAATTCCAATCCAGTGGACGGAAGCTAGAATGAAAACATTTCTTAGGCGGTTAAGTTACAGCAGGCATGAATTTCACAAACATGTCATCAACGAATCAGCGATTGGAAGGTCATATAGCCCGTTCACTTACACAATTTCCTCAGATACCTTTTGTAAATGGCGACGCAGATATTCGTCACTCTCCAACGATGGCATTCCTTTGAACAGACGTTGGAAGGCCTCCTGTGTGTAGTTTACGATTGGAATAGATCAATGGGCTGCACTAAACCAACGGTTGTTAACGTTAGGATAATGTCAAATAATGACAGATATATGATAACATCCAAAATAAAATGTAAACCAACTATCACGGAAGTAAATCAACTTAACTGTTGAGGTGACAATATTTCACGGGGTTTTAGAAGCGAACGAGATTCGAGTAAATACACCTGGGTGACATGCAGTTGGTCGTAATTATTGCGATTATTAATGATTGCAATTAAGTCTGATTGAGTATTGTTAATTCTAAAGTGTTTCATATTGCCAGGAAAATAATGCATTCCTCACGAGGCTCATGCCCTCGTAGGTACTTGAAACAAATTCCGTGCTGCAAAAATCCTACTTGCGTGAAGACTTTCAGTACATGCTGACTACCAGGCATGATTTGATTGCTTCTCGGTCATTAGAACGTAAGTGGGATAGCTGAAGAACAGTTCATGAAGCAGTCCTGGTTAGGACAGCTTAAGACCAGCAAGCGAATATATGTGCATTAGAAGATACGATACCAAGATGTTATTCAAGTAACCCTCTAAATTTATAACATAGAGTTTAGATCATTGAAAGAAGCAGCCCTTGACTAGACCCCCTGAAGGAGTGTAACCCAGTGTGCCGTATGCAGCAGAGCAGGCTTCACCGTAGGTGACTGTGCTGTGACCGTGCGGCTCCATGAAGTGCCCCTGGAAAAGCGCTGGCCGTTTGAGACTGGTAAGTCATCAAAGTACATGCAGCAAACCATCAACGAATATACGGAGAGTACATTAAGAGCAAATAAATTAACGTGACTGTATTTTACTCATACTCATAAACCAACGACTGTCAATTGTTTGACAAACTAAGCACCGTCTACTTTCAAGATTCTGAAGGAGGATAGTGGGCTACTATTCTTCGAATCCTCAGTGTACTCTATCCTGAAGGTTTTGCTTGGCTTCATGCTGAAAGGTGACCCCGTCCGTACTTCCCATCTTGCAAAAGGAATGCCATTCTTTTTTTATCATATTTCCAAAATTTAAATCCCAACTTTTGTTTCTCATTGTTTCGTATATAACGTTTGTTCCTCTAGTTTTGAGTCGCTCTATTTTTTGTCTTAGAGTGAGGGTTTCACTTCCATACATACTTACCATTTGGCTGACCAACACTGATCGTTCATTCACATGCCTATCGGTATTATTCTGTCGGGTTTACACTGAAATTGAGTTGCGTATTTGGAACCGAAATTGGTGCAACATAAATCACTCATAGTGAACAATATAGGAAGGCGACAGTTAGCATCGGTAATCATTACACACTAATGTGGATATGGGTGCCACCGAACATGATGTAATTGGATCATGGCTATCAATATGAATGGAGGCTTTTCAGTTCATGGCAGTATGTTGGGACTTATAAGCCAGTTTATATAGACTGTATTTGAAACGTAAAACACATACAATTCAAAACAGACTTACTAGGACATCGTGCGCCACACAAGCTGTCCAAACATATATTCACCTAACTCTACTGTATGCCACTGCTGTGGTCTTCACAATAGGTAATTCGACTACAACATAAGTGCACGGATCAGGATAAGTTAATGAAAAACCTTTGACTTTGATGAAACCACGATGCCATTTAAAATTTGTTTCAAAGGAATTTGAAATTATTCAAGTCATCCCAAGAAGTTTTTCGTGTGCCACTCACCTTGACATGCTTAGCTTTTTTCAAACATGTCAACCAGTGACTTATCTTACTATTTTTACCCGCGTTATCAAGCTGACAGTTCAAGTTCACTTAGACATATGAAAAAGTATAATAATTTTCAGCCAGATGAACCAGTGCCTGTTATTGAATTGTCTTCTTATGCCGTTACTAATAGTGTCAAGCAAGCTAGTCACAGCACCACTTTCTCCCATAATTGTGGCTTAGTGTATTAATGGATGAAACCTGCGAGCTCAAATTTGCATCAGCCCTTCTGACCTTGCTTTACTGGATGATGTGTGCAAACGAGTCTACTGATGTCCAGCTTTGATCAGTACTGTCGTTCTAAAGTCAAAACTGAGCTAGACGACCTATGGAATTAAATGACATTATACATTGTTTTATTAGGTATTTGATTAGTTTATCTACAAGAAAAACCTGGCAATTGATGAATGCTCAACTGCGTTCTCGTTTCATGTCTCTCCTCTTTGTTAGCCCAGGTTCAGCCGACTGAAAATCCATTGGTTCGCCCCTCCAGCATTTAGACTGCCAGGCTCTCGTGTGTATATGCCCCATTTACATGCTGCTTTCTCATGCTGCACGCACATGTGCTATTGTTATTCCGATTACCTCACTGAATGAACTAATGGAATCCGCCGAACCTAGTTTTGCCCTATGTCATGTGCTTACACTAACCAAACCATAAAACAGAGTAGATTGTGATTCCTTAACAACGGGCTTTGCGTAGCAAAGAGAAACCAACGGTTAGCTCTTCTCTTTTGATGGGGAAGCTGGAGATTTTCTGGGGTGAACGGGGCACAACAGTCACTGTCACTGCCTAGAGGTGTGAGCCACCGATATTAGTTGGTTGGCTTTGTTTAGAGATTGGTGGAAACCTTTTACCAACCTACATAAGTATGTTTTGGGTGGCGTTGTGATTTGATAGAAAGCTGCGGTCCCTTATTTCCATAGGTTACATTCATCAAGCAGACACCCTCAGTTTCAGCACATGACATTTGATCAAGTATACAAAAATCGGCTAGTTGTATGTGCGCGAAAATGTCTGAGTAAACTCATGTTTACCTCGTACAGCCGTAGAAAGATCTGGCGTAAAGTGAGCCAAAATATAAAAACACGATGCTTGCTCATGATCCGCATTTTAAACCCAGAACTTTTGTGGGATAACCCCTTACTTACTTCTCTCTTTTTTCGGCTCACGGGTATCGGCCGACCGGAAGGCGTATCCACGGATGCGTTAAGGAACGGAAATTTTGATAATAGCTATAAAACCAATTAGAATAAATCGAACATAACCAAAAAGTATCAGTGAAAGATTTATTATCACTGGCTGAAAATGATGCAGTTTGTTAACGTTACTTACTAGTGGCTCCTTACGAAATTATCAACACTCACTGACAAGCAGTTATCGATCTAGAGTATATAAATCATTTTATCGGGGATCCACTTGGTCATCCATTGTAGCAAACAAAGCTCAGTTAGTCACATGCCACTGAGCGTTGCACCAAGCTGACTATCGTATGGAAATAAATGGACCTAGTTGTCAACCATTAGTCCATGTATTAGGAAGGGAGTGTTTTTCCTTTCGTACACGAATTGTTGAGAAACCCCGATGAAATGAATGTGACCTGAAGTGTTAGTAAAATGGGATAAATGATAAATATAAATTGTATATATATATATATACATATATATATACCACACATTCCTGCGTAAATATAAGTTTTATGTGTATATATTCATATATGTATTCATATATGGAATTGTGTGATTTCACACAAAAATTTCTTTTAGTTTCAAATATGTATAGTATATGTACATGTAAATATATATCTGATATATATCAAATATATTCCCCGTATATAAATTCACTTCCCATGTATATGTATATACGTATATATACAGTATGCGTTCTTTTTAACTAGGAATCTTTTGGTACATTCATATATATGCACATTAGTGTGCATATGTACACCAACGCGCATTTCTCCACCTCCATCTAGGAGGTTGAATTGCCCAATGGGAAAATTGCATTTCAAGGTCATCTGCTGCATTATTAATTTACATTTTCGCGGGTACGAAAGAAAAAACGGTCCCTATTAGGAAGGCCGAACCATCGTTTACCGCGCCATAAGCTTTTGGCTGACACCCCAGTTCACTGGTATGAGGTGCGAGGAGGCCGATCGATGACCTAACAACTGAAAATGGTAATAACAATCGACAAATTAGAAAGCGTAGGTCGTATTTTTCCTTCTTATTAAGTGCCTCATAGCTTGTCTGGTCTCTGCCTAGAAGTATTGAGAGTTATAGCGGATAACACGACTGTAGCGGAGTGAATGTTGTAGTCTGATTGACTGACTGACAATTAATGAAACGGAGAGATGAAAACCATTAGGCAGCTATCATATAGATGCCGTCATACCTTCCCTTACAACACAGTTATTTTGTATGTAAGTTGTAGACACACTGATGTTGGTTGCCTGTATTTAGAAATAAGTTTTAATTCCTCCCTTTCTTCTAACTCTAAATTGAGAATTTTCTTTTCTTCATGTTACAAGCAGTGGCCTTTTGTTTCATACTCTATGGAATGTTGTGTGAGAACCAAAACCGGAGATTGTTTACGTTTTAAAAGTTATTCTAACTTGTTTGGTTAAACATGAACTTATGTAAATAGCTGCTCACTGTAACTGAAGTATTTTTCCCAACCCATTCTAGAAACTTGAAAGTACGGTTGTTCTATAGACTGTGTCGACGGATAGACGATTTACACTTTAGACCATTGGAATAGATAGAATACCATTAGTTACCAACGAAAAAGGCATTATGTACTATTTGTGAAGATCTTTCAGTCATTTATTATACAGATTCCGGCTGTTTTATATGTAGTGACTTGCCACTGGATATCACAAGCATTTACATGTTACCTCTTACTTATGATTAGTGGACGTATTAAAATCACTGGTAAGTAGAAAGAAATTTGGTTGATGTGAATTGAGCATCATTCACAAGTGATTGCAGCCTTTGTGTTCATATTGACTATTCAGTTAACTCTTTTCAAAAGAATTTCGGAATGGAAATCCATTGTTGTTAAAACTCGTCAGCAGTGCATATCCTTACTTTATATTACAGTTAAGCTGGGGCGATGTTAGCAATCCGTTTGGTGAATCCCGTTCTCCAGGTAAATGGTTGACATTAACAGGTCCGTTACTTTATGTATTTTTTGACTGTCAGCGAGAATACAGATTCATCTTCAGACCAGATACTTCTAGTGGACTGTAAAGAGTTCGTAACAAGTCATTCGCAGAGTGCATGGGAACAAAAGCGCCTACGACGGTGTACAACAGTAGCATATTCTATATACTCAGTTAAGAGAGGCGGTTCACAGATTGATAGCAATAGCTCTCTGAATTGATGAAAAATGCTTGACATTAGGGTCAATAAAATATTGAAAGCCTGTTTCAATCCTTCGTGGCCTTCCTAAAGTAACTCTATCGGTCTTTCCCAGTGTGTTATCGGTAAAGTGGAATTCAGGAATTGTCAACCAGTAACCGTATACTGTAACAGGCAGAACAAGTGTACAGAAGAAAACGTAAGTTATAACACACATTGAATTAAGTGCCGTTAAACGGTAGACTGTACATTGCTAAAATAGACGCGCGATGCACTAAAGGTCAACTATCAAAGCAGATGAGCCACATGACTCAATCCAATCAGATAAAGGCAAGCGCAAAGCTAGAATCGAACTGATGTGCCACGGATGATGAATCATACTCAGCAGAGACCATGCACGTGTTGTCTGTCCACAAAATACGATAGCCCCGGAAAATAAGATTAATTCGAACTTGAAGTTGCGAATAATTTACTTCTCAAAAATTTGGTTTTCTTCCTGTTGGCCCGGAGCTTTCCAAGCCATGTGCTTTTTCCATGAACAGATCTGGACTGTAAGCACATCCAATGCACAGTATAGGTTTGAAGGATGAATATCCTAATGTCAGGGCTAAGTTTCGAAGGACTTCACCGCTTTCCTGACTGGATTCTTAGAGCCTATGTTTATCGACGACTGTGTAATCTTAAATATTGTGCCACAAGATATCAAAGCTTCAATTGATCTCTCTCCAGACTTAGCAGAGATGCAGACAGACACTGAACAACTGTGAAAAGAGAAGGCTGCAGGTAAAGGTGGGTTTCCTGGAAGGTTTCTGAAGCATGGCGGTCAAGTTTCGAAAAATCTTTTGCTCCAGTTAATTCACTGCATCTGAAGGTAAGAGTTCAAGGAGGTCCTCATAGTATTTTCGTTTAAAGCCGAGGGTAGCAAGCGAAGCGCCGACAGTTACTGAGGAATCAGCATAATGAGTTGCGTCGAAAAGACGTTAGCAAGAGTCCTGCTGAATAAACCCAATGCAGAAGCTTTGGAAACCAATGTTCCTGAGGAGCAGTATAGATAACGGATGAGTTGCTATACAGTCGATATGTTGTTCACTGTTAGACAGATCCACGAAATGTGCCGTTAATGCAAACAGTCGCTGTATGCCCACTTTGTGGATTTCATTAAAACGTTTAACCGTGATATATCGTGGACGGTGTTTGGTAAGTTTGGTGGTTCAGGTAAGCTCACCAGTTAAATTAAAGTCCTACATGTGGATATATAGACAAAGGTACAATCTCGTGGTTGCACTCCTGAAGAGTTTGACGTTTTCACTGGCATGAAGCAGAGTTTTATCCTGGTCCAAGTCCAATTTGTTTTCCACATGAGTGTGATGTTAACAGCTGCTCTTCAGAACACTGAGAACGATGTGGAAATTGAATACAACTCTGCTGCTTGGTTGCTCAGTAAGCAATATTTCGGTACCTCAGGTTGATTACATAACTAGAACACATACATACTGTAATTTGCAGATAATAATAGACCACTTGCGTAAAAAAAAGAGGCAGTGCAGCGAATGTCCACGGCTTTCGCGACTGTGGCATCCAATTTCGTTTTGGATGGCAACATAGGCAACACATTTTCCTTTTTCTGGCCTTCTCCGGGCGGACACACTGTGCTTACATCTGGAATCCACATCAATAAAAATAGTGTGCCAATCCCACATAGACGGTTAACTTCTCGGATGTCGATGTCTGCCGCATTTCAGAGACTATAATTCATGAAAGTAATCACAGTATGGAACTGACAATATCCTTACTGTCCATTCGATACAGGTTACAAACTTCGGATGAAGCCATGACCGCCGCTACCGGTCTGCACCAGGCGACTTGCGTCCTTAGTACAACGGCTGTAACCTCATTGGTAGATTGGATTCCTGTTAGGAGTAGGCTGCCTGCCGTCCGTGCAGAAGATTCTGTTAAGACCAGACGTTAAATCTTCGGAAATCTCTTCATTGTGATCCAAACGACGGTTGTAACGTCAATAACAAGGACGCATTTTACTCGAACCCGGCCGCTACCCGTATGTCGGAAATATGAACGCCCAGATCGGCGACCATGGTGAAACCGAGTCTCGGTTAGGTTGTGGAGTTTGACAGACATCATATCACTTGGATATTGGTGAGCGGTTGGTGCAACTGTGCGCTGAGCATAAGTTACTTTCAGCATCAGTTTTAGACGTCGTTTGTCACTGTTACATCGGGCAAACTATACGTGGTCTCAGATGGACCACATAGTTATTGGTTATTGGTGATGTGTCTGCATTCATAATTGTCGTTCTCATTACAGCAAACACCTGGATTGCGATGATGTGTTGGTATGTTGTCATTTTGTCCTTAATTTTGCGGGACAACACTCCCGCCGACCGCAACGACTAATTGTTAAGGCGCTAGTCATGTCGTCGGTTAAACATAAGCGCCAAGTTAGTGATATAAACCCAAAACCCGGATGACACAACGATTGTTTATTCAGGAAATCAACACCGGGGAGATGTGTTTCAAAATCACCTGGGACACAAACATTCATTTGCACATAACAGTAATCCCAAGAAGCCATCATTGCCAATACCAAGTTCATGTCTGGAAAACAGCATTTCTTGTCGGGGTGCGTTCTACTTTTCCTTCCTGTCTTTTCCCTCGATTACTTCAGTACCTAAATACGTGCCTCCGCCTGACTAGTGACAAGCAGTATGGTGTGATCGTTCATATCTATGACGCTGGCTTTGCATGTGAACTTAGTAGTTCTCATGCTGAAGATCGGAATAACAGCTGGGCCCAAATCACACACGTCATTAGTAAAATAGTCACCATGGCATACGGTAACGTTGGGTCTTAGGTAACATAAACATGAATACCAATACGCTGGTCGTCTCGGATCGGTAGGTCATGAGCGTACTCATAGCATACTGTAACGAAGAAACGATAAGTATAGCAGGCACAAGTACGCAAGGTCGGATATATCTGTTTGTTTGTTTGTTTGTGACAACCAACTACCTACCTCCGTCATCTGTTAAACCAGTCACCCTCCTTTTCAGAAATTTAAGTCATGATGGCCTACTACCTTTCCTTCTCTTCCACCGTATGAATGTATAGTCCACTGAATCAACGCTATTTTTTCGTTTTTCTTCTTAATCTTTTGTAGAGTATGATATGTATTTTTATGCTGAAATACTTCTTACCCTTTAGTTACAAAGTCCATTCTCCCATCTTATATCGTTTCATTTGAGTCTCCCTATTTTTCGTACACGAGAGATACTTTCATACTGGCTGAGTGACCAGTGTTGTCCGGCTGGACTACAGAAGCCTCCATTCAGATGCCTCCTTCCGTTTCATATTAGATATGAAAGGTTTGAGTAAAACCGCAAGTGATACAATGCAAGCCACTTGTCGTAACGGTCGTGTGTATATGTTCTTTTGCTTCGTTCACTTCGACAGGTCACTCTGGAAACACATGCTACCTACTGTGGAACTTACATCTCATATGTCTGGCAGCTTAAGATACTTGTATACAATCCTTAATCTTACTGAAACAAAACGAAGTCTGACCTGCCTTTCCAGGTGGTTTAATCACAAGTAACGCCGCGCTGTGTACTGCGCGGGACCTCCGAATAATTCGTTGCTTTTCTGTCTCTCCGTAAGAAGAGTTACATGCGCCTCATCATCACCATCATAAACAGCAATACATCAGTGGTTCACACTGTTGTCGTCCCAGTGTGTTTAGTGATTTCGGACAGTCACCAAGTTGACGTAGAATAAGACAGAAAGCAAAGGTTTCCATTTGGTTATTCTCAGAACACGGCAGTCCCCTCAGCTAGTGTTCATATTGGAGACGTTCAAAATCGCCATACTTCTTTAGATGTAGTGTTCATGAAACCAGATCTCCTGCTACCCACAGTATTTTTCACCAAACGTCATATGTTCTTCCATGTAGCATGTCAACGACTTTCCAACACTGATTGTGTTCAGCCCTAAACGACATTCAACAATCGTAAAAGGATGTTGAAACTCAATCATGCTTTGCTCTTGCTGAATACGGACTGTGCAGGCATTGCAGAATGCAACTGATTGTGAAGTGTCATTATGCGTTGTGCGTGATGGGCTGAAAGTGCCGGTCTGAATATCTGATGGAAGTGATTCCGGCGATCGATCATGTTTACCTTACTTATCCGTATTTTTCTGTTTGGTGAGTGAATTCGAAACGACAAACTCCCTCGACCCTTCGCATATAACATACAACGTTCTTCTACTTAGTCATGCTATTTTAACACATGTTATAGGACTAAAATGAGCACGAGCTGATTCACATCTGACAGAAAAAGGGCACGTTTTTCATTTGTTGCACTTTTCATGTGCACTGACTGACTGGCTGCTCTTCTCGAGTAAATGAAACCATATGCTGCTGTTGATGTTTACTTCTCGGTACTTGTGGATTATGTGACATCACTGATTCGTCCGATGACCGTTACACCATATTTCACACAAAATCATTAGGTATCGTATACTGGCCATGTACTTGCGATCGATTAAGATGTGCAAAGCGAACCAACGAATCACGATCGCGCCACAGGAAGCTAAATGGAAGAGTACATGTGCGAAAGTCAAAGGGCGATCGTTTTCACGATGGCATATGCAGTTTCGGATTACAAAGTGACAGTGGTACGGCTCATGAATGGTCGACGCCTAGGGGTGAAAGCAAATAAAAGGGTAGCGAATAGAAGGCGAGAGTCCCCTCCTTGTTCATATCATGACAAGGTTGGCTCTAGCGGATATCAAATAACCCTTATCTGTTGCTTCATTCACTAGAACGTGATGTGCTTGTTTTATATGTAAGAACAGGGAGGTGGAAATTACCCCATCCGTTTATTTGTTAAGAGCATAGAATACCAAAAACCATCATGCTTCGTTTTAGTGTGAATAGTTGTCGGTATCCTTGTAGACTGTAAAGATCATCCAAATGAATCTCTGATTTGCCACAACTAGGTATGTACATATAATCTGCTGGTACAAACTTTGACACTCACAAACTGGCACAGGTTGTAACATCCAACAGGCCTAACACTGTCCCTGTCTGATTTCAAACTTGAACCGCAATAGATTGTCAGTAAAGTGCGTTGGTCTAGTGTTTTAAGGTTGCTTACATATCATCTACAGTATCTCCATTTCAATTCTAATAGGCGCCACGGAGACAAGGATAAACTCACACAGCGATCACACATGAATAAAGTCTCACCCGTCTTCCGTAATTGTGTTTGGCTTTTTGCTCTTTCTCCTGTGGTTGATGACAAAAGATTTTCAGTTCGACATAATTATCCACGCGAAATATAACTGCAAGGTCTGTTGAGCTCGTACAATGGACTGTTAAATATTTATTCAGTTGAATGTCTACGGTACTCGGCAACCTCGTTGTTGAATCTGTTGTCTGGCTTTTCAGGGCGTATGGGAAGCTAGGTGAAGCCGGATGACCAGTTGGCTGGAACATATAATTCATAGTGGGAGTGAAAACAACACGTAAACTACAGTTAGGTAGTAACTGAGCAGGTTTTTCATCGACTGTCTGTTGTACGTCTGAATTAGAAAAGATCACTCCTTCTCCACTTGGCGTGAACTGTGCCAACATTTGTCCAACTTGAGTTAAAGTTGTAGGTGACGTTTGTTGGTGTTTGAGGTGTGAACTGACAGGAAAGTTCTCTCCCACATTGATCATATTACTGACGTTTGTCTCAGTTGAAAGTTTGTTGACTGAGTCCCGTTTTTTCAATAGCCTGGACTCGAGGAGGTGTTTCTGTCCAGTGTTGTTAGGTCCATCCAGCTCAGGTGTGCTCGTCAGATCAGCAGACATTAGCGCAACATCAGAATCCTTAAAAGCCGTCGATGTTAATGTACATAATGGACCTATATTAGCCGGATCACATTCAGGCGGTAAATCAAACAAAAACAGGTAGAAGCCGGTCTGTTCAATCCTGGATTTGCTCTGAGGCCAGAAAGGACGATCGGTATCAACCGGTGATTGACGTACAGGAAAGCCTCGCTTTGCGTTTGCAGGCATCGCCTTACGACGATGGCTCGGCGGTTCAGAGGTTGATTGTCTTGTTAATCTGGGGATCGAATCAGAATCTGGGCAATCTGAGGGTTGCACATTCACAGGTGGAGTGTATTTTTTAGGCGAGGGGGTCCAAATGACCGCGATGTGACCGGTCGGATAACTGCAATTAATGGAAACACAATTGTGAGTGAATTCATCAACAAATAGTGTGACAAATGTGTAATTCATAAAGCGAAATGAATGCAAACATTTGATCATCGGTGACGGAATTCATTTGCCTCCACTCAGCATTGGTTCTGCCACCTAGGTTTTGGAGTCATCAACGTCATCTAGCAAGTTACATTGAAAAAATTGTTTTGTCTGAGTTTGCCGTACACCTTGTTGTTATGTATTCCTAATACGTTCAACAATTTATTCCATTCTACTTAGCTGATAAAGATGACGAAGAACAGCATATCACTGGAAACAGGTAATAAACTAACAAGAAAAGAAAGAAATGCAATTTTGGGATCACAGTGGCTCACAGTGCAAACGCGATCATATGCGTTTTCAATCACCTGCTGCAGATCTAATAACTAAAAACGTTCGTTGTCATTTGGATTCAAACGCTCCATGGAAGCAAGTCTTGATGTAAAAACCTTGCCACTCGAAACTCAGGATATACACAGACCATCAAATCGTTGTTTCTAACCTGACCCAAGCCATATAAACAGGATCAAGTTACGGCAAGTAGTGTGTTGTCAAACGTGCCTGAACGAACAAAGTCAGATAAATGATAATGCTACGCTTTGTGGCTAACGGAATGTGTGCCTTTTGAAAACACCGACAAAACTCAAGATTAATAAAGAGGTTTTCTTATCACTCGCATATAATGCTACTGGGATCATCGATGGTCGGTTACGTACATTCTGTGTACGTCTTCCGTGTTGAGTAGCCATATTTGTCAGCCGTACAGAATGTTCATGTAGTTGGATTATGCACTACACAGTGTATACATTACACACTACAACTTAAACCGGTGTCATCTGAGGGACATAGATGGCATAACTTTATAAACTCCCACAGAATTTAGTTATCCGACTTACCACAGTTGTGTCTTATCTGAATCGCTTACGTGTGAGTTTGGCCAGCTGATTAATCCATAATCTGTTCTGGGCCGGACATAATAGTAATCTCACTAGATGTTTTATCACAGATGGCACAATTCCCAAGCCAGATGAACCTATCAAGGATCTTCAACGGTTTATCACCAAGACTGAGTGTAGACGAGGTCTATTGTTTGTCTTTTAGCATCTTAGATCTGATATGCAAAGTGATCGTTTTAGGATGCCAACGCGTACCTCCGATTTGTTGGGGGTTAATTCGAGTTGTTTGATGTTTGACGTTTCTATTGCACGTCATTTGATATGATAAAAGTTGATGATAAGCCACAGTAAGCTCCAACTAGGTCCAAGGTCTGGAAATGGATCACTTCGAGAGTATTGGCACAATACTTGGCCACACTCTTGTATTGACAGGGAAACTCAAAACGTAACTATTTCAAACAATTGGTTCCCTTGAATAGTTCGAACAAAGCAGTTAGAACACGAACACTGGTAGATGCAAGCATTTCGTATTGACTCATCAGTACCAAATTTACAATAACACGGGTGCGTTTTTTTTTTATAGCAAACAACTAGAGGGGTGGATAATCAATAGGCGGGATAAGGTA
>JTDE01000098.1:195350-205984 GCA_014338405.1 Paragonimus skrjabini miyazakii | reverse complement strand
CTGTGGAATTGGTCAAGTTGAGTACGAGGTGAAAAACCAAATGTGTCAACCTCATATCGAAGCCACACTTTAGGTTTGAATGTCTGAAAGGCCTCATACTCGAAGTGCTTCATTACGGCGTCTGCAAGTAATCCTGATATGGGTGAACCCATTGGTGTGCCTCTCTTCTGTAGGTAGACTCGGCCGTCAAATTGTAGGTAAGTCTCCATGCAAAGCTCCACTAACTGAATCAATTCTTTTGGAGAAAGATTCGTCCTATTGTGAAGGCTATATATATGAGGTGGTGTGGGTCCTGATAAATCGAGACATTACGGCATTCATATATTACTCTTCCCCTGGGATAGACTGGTATAGTACCCAGTAGTAGGGAATGAACAACTCCTTGGGTAATGGGCTTTGTACAATTCGCTTCCACAATCCTGACAGATGAAAACCTTCTGGCAACAAGGTTGACAAGACCGGTCTGAATCTACGATTGCTTTTTGACAAACCGTTTTTAATACTTGAGTGTCAGTCGTTAGTACGCTCTTAGTTTAAATTCATAGATTTCCAGTGATTGCAAAGTAACTACAAAAAATGCTCATCTGATGTGGTCTCAGATTAGCGAATTTAAAAAAAGGTATCAGCCTCATGGATAAAACGGCAATTAAACTTAGACAAACCGGTCTACTGCCAACAATACACCTGAAAATCATGTAGAGGGTTTACTGTAACAGTAAGTGATGAAAAAAACGTACCCAGCTAGCATAAAAAGCCTATAGAGAAAACAACAGAAAACACAGGTGTCTAATATGAAAGATAACTGAGGAGAGCGGTAGTCATCATGCATGTACTTCTTCCAAATGTTAACTTAAAGCCGATGCCTTCTAAGTGATGCGACCAAACGCACTAACTCCACAGAGCTCGCAGATTAATGATTCAGTATGAGATGGTTCGGATGTTTTACTCAGTGCCCAGTGTCCAGAATTTAAAAATCCCAAACTGAAACTGATCTTCCAGAAGAAGCCACTGACGAACTTGTGCTAGCCTCTATAAGCTGTAGCTCTGATCTATGTTCCGGGACAAAACTGTGAGAGTAGTTTTTACCGAAATTCTGTTCCTTTCAAACCCAGCGCCCTCATTTTTGGGGTACAAGTAATAGAATCTAACATGCATCGGCATATCACGGATAAAAGAGGAATATTTGTTTGTTTGGAAGCTAGTACGGAAAATCAGGAGAATAACCGCTACGAATTTGTAGGTTCACCCATGTGTCCACACTACGTTAGTTCCGAAAACCGAACACATAAAGCCTGAATCATGTCAGCGTTAGGAAGACAGTCAAACGCTGTGAGCAGATGTCAGGCGAAAAGCGCATGCAACTTCATGCTAGGTCTATTCTGGTTGATTGGTGTACGATTGATCGAATGGCCACTGTGGTTTCAAGCAGATAGCCAGGCAAGATTACTTACACTATCATTACGGCAAAAGATACAACGTGGAATGAATAGGCAAAAAAGGTCAGCTAACGAATTCGAGTACATGGAAAACAGTTTAAAACATTTCAAGGTTAGGATTTAATGTTCGCAATTTTTTGAGAGGTCAGCCCAAACAGGAGAATAGAGGTAGAAAAAAAGGGTCAGTGACTTCATCTAAGAAATACACAGGAAAATTACAGCAACTGGCATCTAACACAATGACGCATTCTTCGAGGATTGAATATATACACTTATGATATGCGCTTCAACAAGTACCCTTCAAAAGACGTTGTAATTCTTCATCTGGGTAGATCACCAAAAGGTAAGAACACTTTTCTTCAACCGAGAACAAAATTGGCGACGGTTTAGTTAGGTAGAATCTCGTATCTCACGGACATTCCAGTGAGAAGTTGCGGGCGGAATTATAAATGGAGGGGTGCAGTACTGGCATGCTGTTCGAAAAGAATTGCTATACTTCAGTATTAAACGCAGAATTGGGCCATGCTATAGGTATTGGTTAGAAAATGCTTTCAAAAACAGTGGCGTAGGTGGAGTGGTTATCCTAGATAGCAGACAAGACCACTGTTTGTATGACAAAATATTAGAGGGTCTTTTAATGTCACTTATTACTTCATATGTGTTAACCACCGTTATGTGTCGGCAAAACAAAGCCGTATGGGTGTGTACCATGTCACAAGAGTTTCGCCATTGTTTTAAGGACTACGTATACTGAACTGCCTGGCCTATGGTCTGAATATAAACTCGATAGAAAAATTGTGGCGCATACTTGTGCAGTAAATATACAAACATGCCAGGATGGAGTATTCTACGCCTGTGCTGAAAGCAGCCATGATACAAGAATGGTGTAATACGCGTCCAACTATGTCCGATTCCGTTGTCAAAGGCGCGCCAAAAAGTTACATAGGGGTTCTCGGTAGGAATGCAGAGAGTATGCCCCCACTAACTACTTGCGGATAAAACTGTCCAGAATGAAGATATAATTTTGTCACGGTCACATTTCTCATGTTCTCCAGTAAGTTCTTCTTCTGGTAGATACGTGCCTGAACTATCACACTGTGGTGGCCTATCCTTCCAATATTCACACATGATACGTGGTTTCGAGCCCCTAACAAACGCGATGACTGAGAGACACAATAAGGTGGAAATATCTGTCTACCACTTCGTACAGAAGTCATACTATGTTTGAAATATTCTGAGTATATTAGATGCAAGTATCTTTACCTTGAAAGTGAATTCACTGAGTTTGAACGGAACTAAAATACTGCTAAAAACTGGATTGTTTTATAATTTTGTCTTGCTATGCAACTACATGCAACTTTTCATTAGACTACGACAAGACTACTGAATAAGCTGCCTACTAAACGATAGTGACTACAAATCTTGCTGCGCAGCTAACGTAATTTTTCCCTAAGTGTTATAAAGTGTTCCGTTCCATGTCATTATGCATACAAAGTAAATCTTAGAATAGTGAAACATTGGAGGCTTACTGCAACCTCTTAAACATCTGGTGTACATTACGTCAGTGGTTAACAGCAATGATTGAAGTAGTCAAAACCAGAACAAAACATCGCAAACACCAGCTGTCTAATTTAATCCACCTGTACTCACTTTAACCTTTTCTTTTCTGTTTTGATATGTTCATTCTTTCCGGTCTTAGCAAACTGCCTTCGAGCCACTATGTGAATTCACTACATCAAATAATCATACATTTTCTGTACTAATATTTTAGTGCACTCAAAAGGACCAGAGCTGAATGCATGAACTGAAGTTCGACTAAGACAAATCCATTGGGTTACCCAACGTACACACTCACCAGCCGTTTGCGACCGTGCACTTGCTTGGCTAGACATTCGACGATGTATTGTTCGGTGTCCCAGCTTAGATGATCCAATCCTCGTTATGTTTTCTGTGCCGAGAACCGCTTTCCCGTTCGAGTCTGAATTGATGCTTACCCGTCCTGACCTTGACAGTGTGGGTCCACTAGTCTCGGCTATTTTGTTCATGGTTGCAGGAAGCAAGATACTGCGTTTCCTCTTCACAACATTTGTTAGTGACGGACTATTGATGGATGTAATCGACTCTAGGGAAGAGATCAACTATTAACAAATAAGAATACAATTATAGGGACTACAGTGTTACAGTCCATACATTAGTTTACATACTTCAATAGCAGAAGACGAAATTTAGAATATTACCGTAGGAGATATATAGTTACTGGTTTGTATTCCATGCCGTATATAAATACATGCCGTTTTTATGGAAGTACCTATGCTACTGAGTACTGCTGTCAGACTTAAAATGTTTGACGTTGCTCTTGGTCACCCGAGATGCAGAGATTGGACGAATTGATTTTGTACATATTATGCCCCTTTTCTAATATCACAGAAGTTGAAATGAGAGTATAATGGAATTCAGTCTATGAAATACTGAACGGCCGGTTATAACTCTGAACACCCCCCACCCCCGAGTTCTTAAGATCAACAATATGACTCGCTTTTTTGCTTAGTAAACGGTCATTGCATAAGATTACGATGAGGAAGCAGGTTGCATTTTTCATTTCCACTCGTACCAGACCATTGATTAAGGGACTTTTTGACCAACCAATCGTCAACACAAGTATGAGAGTGATATCAATCGCGATTGATGTAAGCAGCAAAGTTGGTTGTCTGTGCCCAACTTTCCGAGGTAGTAGAAAGCGGATGAACTGACAGCAGTATAGCGCCCTATTCAAATCACCTATCCATTTTGCTGTCCAACACGCTAACTATTTAACAATCCCTTGACTTACTTTACACAGACGAACTGTGCCGTAGTTCGCTGACCTAAATTACCGGTTCGTGTGAGGTGTGTCCGTGGCTGACTAAGTCAGACCAAAATGACTCATATTAGGCGACGCATCCTTGTTGAACGAGGGGGGAGGGTTGTCGATCTTTACTAAGTAGGTTTTCTGCACAAACTAGATCGAACTGGAGTGAGAGGAACTACTCTTACTAATGTACTAGTCGGATCGGGTTAGCGAACGGTGTCGCCACCGCATCGTAACATTGGTATGCTCAGTCACGTGAATGTGTATGCCGTGGTTGCCATGGTACCAGTTGATTTTCAGGACTCTGAAGAGAACAGCGTTGAGGTAAAGTACCGGACGGATGGTCGCCTGCTAAATATTTGACGTGTCGGCGCCCAAACTCGGCTACATACCTCAACGATGCGCATGCTTTCGTTCTCAGAAGATAGCGCGCTGTTCGCACAAAGCGAGGACGAACTACAGCGACTGGCCACGGCTTTCGCGACCGCAGCATCCAAGTTTGGACTGGATATCAACAAGGGGAAGACATTTTCTTTCTTTCCGTCTTCTCCGGGCGGAGATGTTGTCTGTACACCTCCACCCCAAATTCACATCAATAGAGACGTTGTCCATTGCTGCGCGAATTTTTGCTACTTGGGTAGCAGTTTGTCCACTGATCTGTCCGTAAACCGCGAGTTGAGGGCTCGTGTAGCAAAGACAAGTACTGATTTCAGACGTCTTGAAAGACGTATTAGGAAGAATCACAGCCCGAAGATTGGCTTAAACTCTTTATCTACTGTTCAATGGTGTTGTCTATACCATTGTACGGTAGTGAAACATGGTCATTGTAACAGGAGATGTGTGCTATCTGAACCGTTTTCATGTGCAGTGTCTGAGGTGCATCTTGGGTATTCAGCAGTCGAACATGGTTGCGAACACTGAGGTATTGCGGTGAGCGGACATGGACAGAACGGAAGCCATGATGATGCTGAATCAGCTTCGTCGGCTAGGTCACTTTCGACGTATGAGCGATGGCCATATTCAAAGCAGCTGCTGTGTGGATAACTGAAGTCAGGTAGGCGAAATCGTGGTGGTCAAAAGCGGGGATACCAGGATGTTGTGCAGGTAAGTCTTCCACGTTGTAAAATTGATTGTAAATGTTGGGAAGACTTGGCTTTGAACCGGATTGTCTGGAGAAATACGATTCGGACGGGCGTCCGCGAGTTCAATGAGCACTTATTGCGCGTCCGTAAACGTAAGCGCGCGGTACGCAAGGGAGCGATCGGTGCTATAGGTCGTGGTGACATGACTGTATATGGCGTTGCGATGTGCGCGGTCTTAAACGCGCAGGCCACCTTGCCTTAGTAGGTCACTAGCGTACTGATACTGCACCGTCGGTGAAGAAACGACGAGTACGTTAGGTTCAGATAGGTCATATCAGCATATCCGTTTTATTTTTGTTAATGATTGCATCGACCAAGACTATTGTCGTTTGACAACTAATTCCCTCCTCTTTTCAGAAACCTGGGTGTATGTGGTCTTCTACCCGTTCTTATCTTCAGCTTTGTTAGTGTATTGTAGGTTGGATGGCTTGTCTGTTCCTTTCGTGGTCCAATCTGGATTTTGTTCTGAATTCTTATCGTCTCTGGAATGCAGTAACGTGCATTGGTATGCTGAAATGCTTCGTGTACTACATTTTACTTATTTTTCTTCTCAGTATAGAACTAGTCATTGCATTCTCTCTCTGTTTGCTTTTCGGGAAATAAGGGTTTCCCTTTCGTGCTAGCCAATTAATTGGCTAACTAGTATTGACCGGCTGGACACAAAGGCCTCATTCACACACCTGCTGGTCTTATTCCTTTCGATTTACACCTGATACGTGGTGTGTGAGTAGAACCGCAAGCGGTACAGCGCAAGCCGTTTGTGGTGATGGTTAAGCGCAGGCGTCCTTTGGCTTCGTTCACTGTGACAGGCTAATACGTTTCGGATGCCGCCAACTAACCGTATGCCGTGTCGTGATCACATTGCTCACCTTCATAGTCCCAACGATTTTTAGGCTGATTCACTTTCAGTATCAACTGTAGACAGATATGTCAGAAGCCAACGAGCAGCTCAGAACTGGAAACTGGCATACATCAATGAATCCTCTTAGGAAAGATGAAAGGCACTGAATTTCTCTAGTAATGTGTGTTGTCCATATCATTTTTACAAGAACTGATAGATACTAAAAGGTTGTCCTTCCTAATTAAAGAAGATTTACAAGGTAAAGAAAGATTTTCTGTCATGTGTGAACTGTTTCCATGTTGTCGTACCGCTATCTAACCTAGGCCTGGGGATGGAAGATCGCTTTTTACCTATTCCATAAAAGAAAGTTCAAAGAACAAAATGATTCGCAAGAATGATAAGCTGTTCTGTGACGGCAAAGCATAGCTAGGTACTGTAGCTGTCATGGCCACTCAGGTGACCAGAATCTGCGTCAAACATTGTCCATCAATCAGCAGCACCCACTAGTACAGGTATCCTGCTGACAACGATTATCTCTTGATACCAAGTGTATACATATTTCTTAACTGTAACAGTGCGATAAGGTGCTGAAAACAGAAATCCGCATTCGCTAAATTAGAATCTTTAATCTGTGGCACCGGGCATTTTTCAGAACTCCGAATGAAGTATGACACTATTTACAGCTGTTCTATCTTCATCGTCTCAACAGATATTCAGAACACCACCCTATTGTCAACCCACATAGCCTCAACTGATTTTAAGCCAATCTGGTCATATACAGTAAACGTGTTCAGTCACCCTGTCAGGACCACAGAACAGTGATTCATTTCCGTCCTATGAACAGCCTTATATTCCCAGTCTATAATTTTAGACATGTCGACGCCGAGATGGTCAAGACGGAACTCGGTGATCGATGGAGCTATCCCTATCGATCGACTACTTGAATTGTCCATTGGTCAGACCTAGCACAGGCGCCTAGACGTGTGTGTCTGTACCTGCCTGAGTCCCCTGCTCAACAAATACACTCGTGCAACCACGCTCACACATGCACATAGGAGCGACTACGGCTGTCAGACGAAATATCGCCCCTAATTTGATCAATGGTGGTCGAGGTTGACTCAAACGACATAAACAATGCCAAATATTGTGGCCGCCGATTATGGTCTCGGCAAAGAAAACAATTGAGCAGCTGACCGCGGGACTTGTTTGGCTTCTGGTCAGCATTTCATGTTAACAGATGGTGTATAGATATGAAACCTGGTGTTCACTTGCGGCTAAACTAAATGCTATTCCCTATTGTCACAAGGTACCATAGTAAAATTATTGCTAATCGGAAGTTTAAAGCTGGTTTCCCCTACACGTTCAGAATCATGAATGTGCGTTATCCATCAACCTACTGTAGTTGGTGCTACTGTACCAACGCGGTGGTCATAAGACTAGACTGGACCAGAGGCCTTGACCAGAATGTGGGCTCTCACTGACATACACGCATACAGCCACCTTCACGCCGCTCTGATCAGCATGTGGATGCAAGTCCAAAAGTGCATTCACCGCTGCAGTCAATGTCACGCACACACCGGCTGGCACCATCGTTTTCAAGATTAGCCTGTCACGTAGACCGTAGCCAAAAGACGCACACAAATACATTTGGACAACACCACTTGCGGTTCCACGCACATCCCACTTCCAGTGTAAACCCGAAGGAACCAGGTCGGGCGGCATGTGAGTGGAAGCACCTGTAGTCTAATTGGTTTTCGTTAGTTAGCCAGATAGGAGACATTAAAAAAATAGACTCAGGTGGTAAAATCTGAGCTGAGAAGATGGTAAAATAGAGATCAAGAAGTAACCCAGCATAGGAAGCAGTGTACGTCAGTTACCTCTAGAATGAATTGGGAAAACGAATTAATCTGATTGTGAGCTGTGAAGCCAAATAAAACCTTCAACATACAGTGTGCTAACAAAGTGGAAGGGTGGAAAAAGTAGCAGGTTAACATTACCCACCGTTCTAATGAAGAGAACGAGTGGCCTATCGAACTATCAGTAAATTCAAATGTGTAAAGTAAAACCACGATATTTCTGTAACGAAATGTGTTATCATGACAGCTTTTCCACCAACCGATAGATTATGAAAAGTTGTATTCATGAACGAAACAGGTTTGCAAATTGGTGGAAGATTGCCTGAACAGTAAAGTCCACAAACCATGAAAGACGTTAACATAACCATAGTCTCAGACGAATCAGTAACGTGCGTTGTCATCATGCCGAAGGTGAACGCTTAGTGTAAGCGAAAGCATGAATAACATTTTGACTATCTCTTTCGTTTATGTTGTTACTATCACAATACTTCGTTCCCTTTCTTCACCTGATGCCATTGCTGAGTTGCCCGTAGAACAGTAATTGACGAATTCTCATACTGTGAATCAGCTCTGATTAAAGTGCGGAATATGAGCAGATTTACTATCGAGTACAGTCTCACTAGGGTTACGTTTCATTTCACACTTTGTAATATGTTATACTGTAAAGGTCATGGAGCCGCGTCCTTCAGCCTTATTCAGCCTGAACAAAAGGATTCTGAATTCGTATAGCTTTGGAGTAAGACGTATTTAAGGAAAACCAAGGGAATCAATATCTATATGGTTCACGTGGAGTTTTTAAAAACTAGTTTCATTGCCTTTGGTTGGTTTTTCTAAAACATAATCGAATATGGTACTTCTCGTCGCATATATTTCAAGTGTTTCTTTAACGTTTCTCAGGCGTCTAGTGTTAACAGGACACATTGAAACGAAGTAGAACAACACGGCTAGATAGCGAAAGCCAAAAACTGACTAATATCAGACATCACTTGGTGTCTTTGCAACACTACTAGGTAACGCCACATCACAGTCAACAAATATTGTGGCAAGACTAGAAAAGAGCGTTACGTGTCTCAATTGTTTTAGCTAAATTGTTCGTTTTCAGTCATACTTCTACTAATTTGCGAACCTGTTTCGTTCATGAATGTACCTTTGTGTAACCCATCGTTTGATGAAAGGGTTATCGTAACAACGCACTTCTTTAAGGGAATGTCACAGTTTTACTTCACCCATTTGTAGTTACTGATGTACTCCGGTTCCCAGCTCAGCTCTGTCTTTCAACCGCCGAGTTATCCACCAACAGCCAGGTGTTATCGATCGCGGACCACAGTGGCCAAAAGCCCTGGATCGATGGGGCCGAGCACCTCGACCTGAAATGTGAGGACACTTGAAACCGCCGAAGAGCGTGATCCCGTTCACATGGGTATGTTGATGTTGTTCCGTTTCGAAGAGCTGTTTTGGGTATGTCCATTCAGCTAGAAATCGCGTGAGATTGTTTGGGGCTCCGGGTTTTGCTGTCGGGTGTTCACTTGCGAATCAGTCGGTATTTGGTTTGAATGTATCCAGTATTAATTGAAAAGACAATTTATGCAAAATATTGTAATCGAAAAGATACCTACATGCACAGAAGGGAACAACGCCCACCAAGCTAAACTGCGTGGCACTGCCTAGAATCATTGCGCTTTAAAATCAGGTTAGCTAATTCAAACCATAAATAAGCTTGTTTATTAGCGCAACGTTGATATCTAGTCGCCATATTAGTGATGGCTTCTATGTTGTGCATCATTGTGTGAACGTCGTTGAGTTATGGCGAAGGCAACGATTTAGTCAGACTAAAACTACTGACTGGCTTATTCGGTTAGCCGTGCCAATAACAATCACTTCGAGTTCGAACGTTAATGAAGAAGAGTGCTCTTGTTTACAATATTTGGGCATTTTTACCTCCCATCTCATATTTGTTACTATCCATGATGTTTGAGTGGTCGATGTGTGCTTCATCAATGATTGGAACTCTGTCAGAAAACCACTTGTGATTCATTTACAGGAAACACTCAGAAATACATGGGAATCAAAACAAATCGAACGCGTACCTTCTGGTTGCGCAACCGACATGTGTTGTGGGCTACGTGGATTTAAACAAACGGAACCGCATGCAGACACACATGTTTGAACATCTGCGTCTGGGAAAGGGGTGCGTCGTGTAACATCACATTTGAAACCACGTGCATCCACTTCCGGTGGATAGTCCTGTAACAAATAAAAACAGAGTTAAGTCACTACTGTCGGTCCTAGTAGCGATCTCGTTTATACTTGACTTCACTCTATCTGTCCACGTAACTAATCTGTACAAAGTGGTAACACGGTGAACTGCATCTAGCCAGTTTGGGCGGTTGCCGACAGACAACCATTGACCATTACTCACAAGCGAAAGTGGATGAGCGTTCTCATATGATAATTCGGTCGTGCCTAACGTGAGGTCAATGACGCAGTGGTAAACACGGTTGCCTCATGAAC
>JTDE01000098.1:183887-195250 GCA_014338405.1 Paragonimus skrjabini miyazakii | reverse complement strand
ACGACATCCAACCGCAATACAAAACAGTGACAAGGATATGCACTACTGACGAGCTCTAGTGAGAGCGAAACTCGAGTCTAGTGCTTCTTTTCGAAAGGGGCCGACTGGAGAGTCTATGGGAATGCGACAGCTGCGATCAATTGTGGGTGATGCTCAATCTATATGAAAATCAAAATCCCCTACTACTCATCAGTAACCAGGATTGTATTGAGATTATCAATACATAGGTATAGGCTTGGAATATTATAATTTTATTTTAACTTCCAGCGTTCGGATACACTTTCTGATAATCTTACTTCGGAATGAAGAGAACTGAATTCGAGTTCGCCTCTGTACGGATTCATCAATAAGGCTCTCGGAAAAAAATGTTGACCATGTTTTCGCTTCTTTTTCAACTTGTGTTATTTCTGGTTTGATCTACTGCCAAAATATGTTGTTCCTATAAACTCAGCGGGACTGTGAATATTGGCTGCAACAGTCGTGTGAAGCCCTGTTTGACAGGAGCACTCCGTATTAGTATTGGAGAGCTGTTCTTTACCTTGTGTAAACCACAGTTGTAAGGAAACAATCTATACTTATTTGAAAACCTTTTTGCGTTTGACATCTGGGGCAGAAAATGAAATGACTATAGACAAACTTTGAGTTTTGGAGCTTTTGCTCATCAGTTGATGCTAGCAATCTGCGTCAGTTTCACCTGGTCAGAAAATTCACTCTGATTAGCATAGCTCTTGAAAAACTCGACTACACCAAGTTGCGTAAATAGTTACAAGTAAAATCCCATAATTCCTTCAAGGACGTTGGTTATTGTTGATACACAAACGTGGAGAAATTTTGAAGTGTTTAGAATGTTTACCAACCAAAGACGTGTAGTGTCTTATAAGATGAATTGCTCTTGAATGTTTCTTCTGCCGATTCAGTCGCTGTTGTCACAGACGAAACAAGTAGTGCTGAAGATCGACACAGCTCTCACACCCTCTTTATTCCACAAATTACATTATCAACCTGAATGCACCTATGAAGTCATCAAAATCATCACTATAATTCGCAAAGGTTTTAAGGGAGATATTCTATGTTGAAGTTGTATGCCCGGAAACTGTTAACACCATAACAGTTTTCCAATTTAATACTTGGTGTTTGGATAAACATAAATTGGAGTTCAAAGTTATTAGGTCGTGCCTTAACAACAGTGCTGCATCCATGTCAAAAGCTTACAACGATATCAAAGGTCCTTTTACTATGTTCACATAACTTGCAATGCTCGCGCATTAAATTTCGTCCGAGAAAAATTGAGTTTGAGCTTTTCCTTTGTTTATGAAGAATATGTTCTTCTAGGAGAGAAATTTATAAGAAGTTCATGGAGAAGGTGACATAACACAGTCTGTCATCATACGAAGTGCATTGGCTGCCACTGAAAAGTGTTGGAAGCTTCACGGAAGACTAACTCTGTTTGTTAAAAGATGAGAAGACTTGGACCTACATCAGCCCTGTAGCTGAGAAGTGGGAACAGTCAATGGATTTAGTGTAGTATCGTCTCGGTACGAATTCCAAGAACGTCATAATATTTATATGATATGTATGTTTGAGCAACATTTCGTTCGCTCCCGTTAGTTATATACACAAACTGGTAATCACGTGAATAAACGATCAAGCGCATACAAACATAATACTATAATAGTTAACTATTTTGCCTATGCGCCCCCGATGACTGATTCAGTTGGTTTTTAGTTCCTGTATGTAAGTGGCGGAACAAATGAGATGTTGCTCGGATATACGACTCACGTAACAGTTCTGATGTTTTCAAAACTGAAGGATTTTGTAAACTATTGTGAAAGTAAACAAATAAGTATCCGTCGTATATGCAACCGAGTAATGCCCTAACACATTCTCCAGAAAAAAAAACATGCAGACCAGGCTGAAAATGACGAAAACGATGGTGATGTTAATGATGATGTTGAGGTCTTATACTATTAGTAAGGGCAGTAGGCTAATACTTTGTAGTAACTTATTACAACGCCTTTTAACGTATCGTTTACAGTACATGATAACAAGATCTACAACTCACGGATACCACTGGAAAGTTTAACTCTCAGGAAGCCAAACTAATTTCAGGTGAATGTGGTACCTCTGGCATTCCCGAACTTTTACGAGTTTCTGATGCCCTGTCTGTGTATGTTTCTTACAAGTAAACCGTGAACAAAGTTAGTTCACCATCGACCTATTGTTGTACTAAATTCGATCGCTTCCAGTAGTGACCTAATCTGCTTTGCAATATTTATCCTACCCTCCAATTCACTTTGTTGAACGCAGTGATAGCTAACAAACACGGTCCAATTCTATCCAGCATCAACGTTTCCAATATGATAACCTTGCGCTTCAGACAGTGTTTGTGTGTAACACTAACCCTTGTTTTATTTTCAACCAACTACTGTGCACGAGTGTATCAGTCTGTTGCCGTAACACTTTGTCAAATAATCTGAAGATTTCTGAAAGCAGCTACTTTTCGTCAAAGGTGCGGCAGGAAATTTATTATGGGGCCCAGTTTGTCAGCAATGTGTATTAATATTCGAGTGAGACTGTAAACTCTGACTCACCTTATTATGAGATAAATATGTCAACCTAAAACTAGGCATCATCACATCCACAGGTTGATCTCAGATCTCTTTAGACATGTGTTAAGCCTACGTAATAACGTCCAGAAGAGACAATCATTGGTTTATTAATTTTCATTGAAAACCACGAGCAAGGATTTTGGTGTAGCTGAAGTCTACGGTCTGACTGAGAGAGACTGACTACTGATGAGTAATGGGGGATTTTGGTTTTCATATAGATTGAACATCATCCACAATCGATCGCAACCGTCACATTCCCATAATCTTTCTAGTCGGCCCCATTCGAAAAGAAGAAGCAACTGATTCGAGTTTTGCTCTCATTAGAACTCGTCAGCAGTGCATATCCTTGCCACAGTCGGGACTAGAACTCCTGCCACGCTTTCATGAGGCAACCGTTTTGATCACTGTGCCATTGACCTCACATTGGGCACGACCGAATCATCATATATGAACGCTCAACCACTTTCACTTGTGGTTAATCATGAAGTTGACCGATCCCCTCGATAATAGACACAGTAACTGTCCGGTTAACTCTAATCGATGACCCCTCGACTAGGACTTCTCTTCAAGTTGAAACCACAGAAAGCATTAACTTGTTGAGCGGTATTTTGATTACTGATGAGTAGTAGAGGATTTTGGTTTTCATGTAGACTGAAGTTTGGTATGCTACTTATTGGAATCTGATCATTTCACAATTCGAACCTCAACAGCAGCTTTCAGGCAAACTGTTCCTCATGGTCTGTTTTGTTTAAGTAGATGGTCTTCAATAGGATAGTCAGAATAACTTTTTCGGGGGTTGGTAAGTCATCAATTGATCTGGTTTGATAGGATATGCAATGGAAGTTTGCACTTATTTATAAAAGTGGAGCAAGTTGTGCATACAGGAGTTTTAATTACTATAGATACATGAATTTGTGTAGAAGGCAGAAGGACCTTTAATTATGCTTTCTTATGTTCGACGACTTACAAATATAAAGAAAAGAGGCATGAAAGTGAATAAAACTTGGATAAATTTGCCGATATTCATTCATGTTAACAACGAACAATGAAAACTATAGGAGCCTGAAACTGACAGATATGTCCACTTCGCGGGCAGTGTTGGAGTGGCCAGGAAATGCGTTGTGTCCCAGATGTGCTTTGTTCGAGTGATGTTTTAAAACAAGCGGTTGATTTAGGGGTGACTACAGAGATGGACAATGTGTTCCGACATAGACAGTTATAAACTTTGGGATAGTTTTGTCTACATAGCAGTCTGTGCATTCCATAGTCTAATTTCAGTAAATGACCGCATTTGTACTAATATCTTTTTACTGATAGGAAATCTGCTGCTTGATGACTTGGTGTGTAGAAGGTTTTGTGGCTGAGAAGAAAACCCTCACTGTGGTGGCCGTATTGCAAACCAAGTTTCACCAAGCTTTCTGGGCAGTGGATATTCTTGAGATTCTTAACCACTTTCAGTAGATGTTAAATCGTTTTTAGGATGACAGTGACGAGCCCGTACTTTCGTTTATAGGTGTGGACGGAGTATGAGTCTGAAGACAATGAAAATGTTCCGTAACTTCTTCCTGATGGACTCGAGGTCATACCAACCCTAAAAATCACACTCCGCGGCGATAGCATGAAATCTGAATTTCCCAATGGTCTCTTGAAAGCACACGGAAAGTATATGATGGCTAAGAGAAACGGTGAAGAACATCACTGATAAATCGGCTGATGAATTTTCAATTGTTTTTCGTAATAATCGGTTATGCGTTCCAAACTTTTATTGATGGTGACTACCTGGTGTGCAGTTACGTTAGCAGATAATGCCTTTCATGTACTATAGTAACCATGATGTTTTAGAGATAGCCTGAGTAGTACTTAAGTTGTCCAGAGGTTGATTTGTTCCATCCTCTCAAAAATGTATGTGCTACCTCTCCTACTGCTTACAGTCTTGGATAACCAATTAGCTTTCGATCCTGGTGATCGTCCACTGTAATCTATCATTTCGAATAAAAGAGGTAGTAGATGTAGCCCACTATACTCGCCTATACTCATTATCAGATTTCGTCTTTTACTGTGTTGCGTGAAAGGAACCTGAGACGGACACGACCCAACACCATCTTATAGTCACTGGCAAGATGCATTCGGCACATGCTGTAGCGAAAGAGCGTCGAATAAAGCAAGACCTTTATCGTCCAACTCGCTGATTGCCATGCCACGCGCGCGCTCCCGTTTGTGAATCGAAATTCCGGTCCACAACACACACCTAGTTTCCGCTCACACGTTGTGTGCATTTCTGTCTGGTTTATATATGTGTAATCGACGACTTCCGTCAGGCAAGTTTCCGCCTGCCATTCCTCGTCCGTGTTATCCGTAATCTGTCCGCTGTGGGCTTCTGGATGCGCCTCACTGCCGCGTTGAGATATTCCGCCAAAAATGAAATACTCTCACCTCCGGTTTGGTAATCTACTACAAAATGTCCGCCCACACGGTTTTTGTTTATCGTGTACCAGATTTAGAAGTTGTAAGCTTGCAAGACTATAAACCTGTGTAACTATTAGTCCATTTCTGGGAAAACCATATAAGGTCAAGTAACGAACAAATCTTTCAAGTTCAGTGATCAAGCCTTATTGAATACGAATAGTTCATGTAAATAAGGAAACTAAGTTGAATGTAAACTTTGCGAGTTTTTCTGTCTTATGAGTTCTTGCAAGAGCTACGACAAGGTCACACTAGAAAACAACAGAAAAAATTATATCCCTGACCGTCGGAGGTAACTACTTTGGATGCTCTGGAAACAGTAACAGTGTACGAAGTGGCGGACGAGTGTTTGTCTCGATTTATTAGGGCATCTATGCTGACATGCTTCTTAGATAAAAACCCTCTCTATAAGCTTTTCTTCGTTGCCTGTGAACCCCAACTGGGGCTTAATGTCACAAGTCAAGGATAGTCTAATGTACCATTAAGTGATTTTATTAGTCACGTGAACTGAATTAATCGACTGTCTTCAGTGGTTTCCTATCGGATAGCCTTTTTTACGTGCTGAAAGCTGTCAGTATCAGTGTGTGAATTGTGAGCTGATTTATTTATAAATGTTTATTTTACCGAGATAATATGACAAACCAGTTTAATCGCGACTCAGATCCATAACTGAACTGCCTAACTAACTGTAATTACAATGTTTGTCTGCTAGTTGATCCTTTGAAACGAATGTTTTTTTATCACCAGCATAAATGAGTTTACACCTTCTAGGTTGATTATGGACAGCACGATCCGGATAATGCCCCTCGCAAATAACATTAGTTTTGTTTTAACTGTCGGGGTAAAATCTAACTTTGTGTTCTGTCAACCAGCAAAATGTGATGAGATTTTTCTGAACAGGTTGGTGGGTTACCGCTTGTTAATATGCACAAAGTGTTGTAGTATGTATTCACTGATATGTCATTACTGCTTGTTTTGATACCGTTTTTCACCGCGGTGATTATAGTTAAACGAATCACAACACACGTGCCTTTCCAATTCCATACAGCACATACGCATTGTAGTGCTTGGTATACTTGTGTAACCGACAGTTCCTATATATACGTCATTATTCGCGTAGGTTAATCACCTCTGATTCATTTTCGGGTATGATTATTATACTTTGTTGAACTGAGTATTTCGTATTCTACTAATAACGATAACACAGCCTCTGTATAACCGACCGAGGGTTCCTGGTGGTTTTCATAGAACATCGTCAGCGAAGTGTGTCTCTCAGTTGGTCTGTTGTAGGCTATGACCTTCATAAGGTTGTCTACAAACGACTGAACATTAGAACAGCGAGGTAGTTTGGTCACTTCTTCAATTCGTACTGAGTAGCACAGTATCCCAGTAGTAGCTTAAGCCTTCGTTTTTAGGACAGTTTAGTGTGATTGTAGCAGACTTCATACAAATTGGCTAAACCAGTTGAACGCTAGATGGTGCAAATAATTTCCCCCCCTTCAACCACAGCTCGAGTTGTGTTATCGGACAGACGTATATAGCCCCGTTGGCTAGATAACAACAGTTTTAGTCGAGCGATGATATGGACAATTGACCAGGTATAACGTATGTGCGTGACCTTAACGGAAGTCTACACAGGAGAAAAACATATGAAAGAAAACAAACTAAGCCACTGTCTTACATTCTGACCACGTCTCACTGTATAAAACTGGTCCTGAAAGTCCATCATCCGGCTACACCCGAACCCCACAAATGGATGTGTTTAGTTGTATTCAGTAAACCCATCTGATTGTGTGATTTTGTCGCAGTTTACTAAGTCATACAACTCCTAATAGTTCATCGTATCCAGAAGAAGAGAACTACCCGATTAACGACCTTAGACAGTGGGCCAGGTGGCAAGACAGAATGGCAGCGTGAGTAGCGAATGTTTACGCTGACATGGTTTTGTATCCTGAAGATCTGGGCAAACACTAGTACCATGAAACTGATATCTGATAAAACTGTCACCGTTTGGGTCAAAGTTGCATGTGTCATCAACCATTATCTGGAGAAGCATCTTAGGACAACCTCATCTAGAAAGAGAACTGACTAATAAACAGGATGACTGTACAAGATTGAAGAAATCTCACCAATTCCAAGACTGCCAAATTTAACAGGACTGAGGGCGAACAGGACACAAACGCGCCTGACTAATCAGTAACTAGCAAGCTATCTTAAACATATGAGAGAACAGGGCGCAACAAGCAGGCTAATGGTGACAAGAAACTGGTGCACATGCGCAATAGTGCAGCAAGCCGATGGCGTTAGCCTTGCTGCTCAAGACTGGCAACGTCACCTAAGCAACATTTAATCTTATATTTTGTCCAGTGGCCTAAGCAACCGCGCATATCTTCAAATATTCTGACTTGGCTTTGATAAGAGTTTAAACAATGTGCTACTCGTGGTACAAGTCGCATGACAGCATATCATGTTGGAGTGAGTTTCGTTTTTATTGAATCGCATTTCTGACCAGTAAGTACCCTATATAACTAGGCGTTAGGTCAACAGACGGAAGACATTACGAAAAATCAGCCAGTATAAGTCTTACTATTATGGACCTACTGTTGCGGTAATGACGTCAGCTAAGCAGAATCGACCCCACTGGCCGTTTTGGGAGTATGTTCTCATCAATTTAAGGTTACATGGACTCACCCAAAAAACACAAGAGAGATTCTCTGGCACGACGAACATGACGTATAGAAAATTGTATGGGACGGGTTTTAAGCAATTACGTTTTGGACCAACCCCACAGGTTCGATAAAATCAATCGGATAGAGTGCAGTATGATCGTCTCTAACCCTCACCTTAGAAACGTAATTTCACAACCGATCGATCGTCGGGGTTGTAAACTGAAGCAAACTGAGTGGTCGCAACACAACAAAGTGGAAATTGAACGATGCCGTTTGACGTGTACTTTTGAACATTTTAGAGTGGCAACTAAGTTGTCTCGTGTAGGGTCATCACTCAGTTTTGTTACCGAAGTGACCACAAGCGGGTTTAGTCAGTTGGACAATTTTCGTCATGAAAGGAATGAAATTTTCAGTCATTCTTGAAGTCTGAGTGATAGGACTGATTCACACCGTGGATTGTGGCAAGTTGCAAAGTAGATGAGGACAGAACTAACCAAAAATACATGTTGTTTTGTCTTTGTTTAAAAACAGAAACGAGCCGAATTGACTACTTATTAGTGAGCGACGAAAAGTTTTAACATCATTTTCAACTTAGTATTTTTGTACGACCCCTGATCAATACCGTAATTACATATAGAGCCAGAAAGATTACATAAATGGATTTGTAAGACAGACATGTTGCTTTTCTGTTCACTGCCCATTCCTACCAGAGGAGTTATTTCAAAACGCAGGTTATTTAATCTGCCAGGAATGCAGTGCAACGTTACGTGATACCCGTCATGTCCGAGCCATAATTGCAACCACTTTCTACGGCTTTAATTGATACGTACCATTCCTCTTCATTGACCTATAATATGGAAGATGACTGTAACCCTGGGGTTGTACTGCATAAGCTAGGCAAAAGGTCTTTGTTTCCAAGTCACGAAACAATGCTGTTCTAATCTGAAGGGACTTGGGACGGACGTGAAAAAACATTACATGGACAAATCAAAAAATATGCTTCATACAGTTTCAGAGAATGTTGTGTTTATCCGTCTGAGTTGAGGTCTGTGGAGGCATACTGATTACGGCCGACAATTTCTTCCGAAAATAAGAGCACCCTCATTCATTCATGCAGCTACGTCGTTTCTGAGAACAAGTCCGACATGTCTTGTCCATCAATCCACTTCCGCCGCATTTCATTGTGGTTTATTCACTTGTTGGCTTATTATCAACGGTTCCGATACGTATTATTCTCAGGATATTTGTTTCAGCAGTTTTCTCCCCGTATGCATTTGGATAGGGCCGAAAGTGTCACATAAAATGTATACTGAAGCTACAGTTGGTTCATCCTCGCCAGTCGCATACATTAAACGATAACTGAGTGGACAATGGAATGGGTGCGTTCAGACAAAATTGTAGTTTGCCAGGTCAGCAACCACAACTCAGTTCTAGGTGCGTGCGTGACATGCTTGAATATTTAAACTTTCCTCTCGGTGGACAGCGAAACGAGAGAATCGTTGAAATAGGGTGGTTGAGAATCGGTAATAAGCAGTTGAGTAAGTGAATCAAATGTCATGCGTACACTTCTCGATCAGCAAGTGAAGTGAACAAAGTGCGGTCAATCAATTTGTATTGGATTGACACGTGTAAACTAAAGGCAGGGGGTAATATGTACACAGTAGGAATGTTTAGAAAACAAGAAGAATTTGGCAATGAAGAGATGAAATAATAAAAACAAAAAGACAAGTAATTATCGGCAGCGGTACAATGGACTACCAAGATAGTGCTAGGTTTACCACCGTCTTCTTCCGGAGATAAAAAAGGAGTTTCCCAAGATGTATATAGTTAACGCCTCGGCATGGCCGCCTGCGTACCCACACACATGCAAAGACTCAAACTGCTTTCTGATTGATCGCACATTCATCGATCAACAACTCATCCATCCACACACTTAAGAATACGCAACTGCTTTTAAATTTCGGAACAGATTCTGTACTTTCCCTGGGTTCCAGGATCCCTTGGTCGCCGTTATTGTTTGTATGGCTTAATGTTGATTGTATCCAAATAGCAGCATAATACTGGCGTCGCGGGCAGGAATAGAAACAACAAGGAACGCACGCGCATTCAAAGTGATTACTCGGCCCCTTCGACCCAATGTTCTGGTCACCTCGGTCCACGATCGACAAAACGTGGCTGCTCACACACGTCCTTGTAATCGCTTCAGTGCTCGTAAGAGAAAAGCTGGGCTGGGGACAAGGCAACAGCCGCGCTCAACTTGGCATGGGCGGATTATCATCATGGAACCAGATCAAACTGTCATCCTCGGAATTGGGGACTTTGAATGGCCCCAGAAATCGTACTTGAATTGAAACCTTCCACGCAAGCAGTGAAGAGCAGACCTCGTATCAGTTTTAGTAAGCAGTTCAGTTTTTTGAGACATGAAGCCGCATTTACAAGATGTACAACAGCATTAAAGAAATCACAGTCCGTCATTGGCTGTTCGTATTTGCAAGTGCAAAATTATAAACTGTTAGCTAATTGGTGCAATACAGAACAGAGAACTTAGCGAATAACGGAGGGCGTAACATTGAGGCTGTTCGTCCAATCTTGATGTGGTATCTTTAACGCGACGTTTGGATTGGTCCATTGTTAGATCTTCTACTGTGTCGGGGTTTGGATAAGCGGTGAATCGAGTAGGTTTTCTCCACAAAAACTCTTGGGACCTAAATAAGAAAACAATGTGTCAGTGATCTGACGACCGATTAGTGCACTGAACCATTTTTTATTTACACGGCCGGTAGTACAATTATGGAAGAGGCCAGCAGGAAGTTCAGTGCAAGTCATGTGGGTACGCGAAGGGTTATCTGTAAATCACATTAAAGGCTTATGGAAAAGTTTGTTGCAACTGGCAGTGCTTCATGACCTGCAAAGAAGTGATCAACTGCGCACATCAACAGATGATTGTGTTGTCAGTGATGTTCTGTAAGGTTTAAATTGTCACAACGAGACTGGACCTTGACGTGGTGTGACGGCTTGCGCATCTCGATGACCAATTGGGCTAAACTGGACGGTGTGGCCACCACATCGACAGAGTCACTCATACCAGGCAGGCCAATAGGTAGAGGTCTGACAAACCAGTCTCCTGGTACCTCCGGTTGGGGGTTAGAAGAAGGCTGGCATCTTTTTCCGGAAAACGTACCAGTTATGGTATACTGACATCCACCCACTGCCTTGCGGTATAGGCTTTTTAGCCAAAGGCTTGGGTTGAGAACCCTAATCGTTCTCCTGTCTAGGTATGGGCGCCTTGGCAGTATCCCAACCCACGCACAACCATGAATAATCATAACACAAGTAATTCCATACTGCATCGCCTGTCTCGCAATATAAACCGGGTCGCCCTTATCTGCTGCATACAGCAGGGTGGATAGGCGAAAACATGCTACTGCTGACCCCTCCCCTACTGTCCTATCAAATTTAGTTCCCAGACCCTCCCGACCTCCATTTCCGATAGTTACTCCACAGGTCCCGTAACAGATGTAGCTAATCATAGTAACACTATGGGCCGGTGAGTCCCATCTCTTACCAATCTACTTCAGGCCTCCCTTGTCCCTTGCTTAAACTCAGAATACGATTTAATATA
>JTDE01000098.1:161844-178763 GCA_014338405.1 Paragonimus skrjabini miyazakii | reverse complement strand
TGTTTGGCACCGACTGCCAAACGAGTTCTTTCGTTCAGTCACTACATTTGCACAGACTTAGATGATTAGGCCATGTACTACGGATGCCAGCTAATCGTTTGCCACACCGAGCACTGTTTACCGACGCTGCGGCCGACTGGCGTAAGGTGCGAGGTGGACAGATGATGACCTGGCGTAGACAAATGAAATCGTTCACGAAGGGGTTGGTTACTGTAGAACGGGTTCGTCTCCCAAGCTGGGGCCCTCACGACTCGCAGAGTCAGTGGCTTGAGACTTTAGGTGAGATGGCGGCTAACCGAGTTCAGTGGCGTGAATGTTGTCGTTGTGTGGCCGAGTTATCTGTGAAGTGAGTGCACTTAATGATGCGGGGTAGTGAAAGCTTTGAGGAGGCTAGCTATCTTGCTGATGACGCCTTACTTTCACTTACAGCTCAGTTGTTTGTTTGTAAGACGTAGGCGCCTTGATGTTGTATGTTTGAATATAGACGTAGCTATTTTCAGTGATTAGGTCCCTCCTCTCCCTCTTTTTTTCTTCCCTCTTCGTAAACAGGGTTTGTTTCTTCTTCGTGGTTGTGTGGCAGTTAAGCGTCAGTGTGGACCACTGATGTATTGCTGTCTATGATGATGATGTAAGGTCTGAAAGACAGTCCACGAAAGAACGTCTGTCGCCTCGCTAAATAATGCAACACTTCGAAGTCCGTTGTACACAGGAAACTCGAACAACCATCAACCATACTGGGATGTCCGATTACAGGTCCTCCGGTTGTCGGGTGCGGACAAACGTGAGTCATTTCTGCACGTAGTACCTATCAGAGAGTGATATATACTCATCGGTATTCACTGACAAAGTAATATTCTGTCTGAATAGATTGATGCAGTATTTCTATTTTTGGCACATCAACAATCCCCAACCGTTTGTTCTCCTCCGACGTCGACGTGGCCTGAAGTATATGGTTCGGGCGGAAATTGGTGACAGATTATCGGGCCTTTCTCTTTTAATATGAACGTTACAGGTAAAACATCCATTAGCATAATCATTTACAAAGTGGGGTATTCCTGCCTGAAGATGATGCAGCAGAATGTTGTGCCAACACTGGCGCAACTGGGAGTAATTAACAATATTTGGTTTCATCTGGATAGCGCAACTATACACTAGACACCAGGTGTACAAGAATACCTGGGTGAAACATTCTGGCAACAATGGGTCGATCCCGATAGACTAAGTCAGTGGCCCCCATGGTCACCACATATTACTCCACTGGATTTTTTCCTCTCGGGCTACCTCAAACGTAGCCTCCAGAGAATGTCCACAAACAATGGAGGAATTCAAAATGACTGTAACCTTTGAAAGTAGAGCAATCTCTGAGGCCACTTTACGACGTGTGCTGTTTTCATACCTAAGGAGAATGCTTTTGTGTGAGCAAAACGACGGAGAACATTTTGAGCATCTATTGTGAATTTGTGGTTTATATACTAATGCTTTCTATTCTCAATTTTGCGTGACGGTAATGTTAATCTGTCTGTAGAACAGCGCATCTGTAAGCGTAATTGACAGAACCACATACTTCGCAGATTCCTGTTTGATTAAATTACTGTTTTGGTTCACGTGTAGCGAGATACCGCACGACGCATTTAATCATTATTCACAAGCACGGTAGTAAACCTAGCACTATCTTGGTAGTCCATTGTACCGCTGCCGATAATTACTTGTCTTTTTGTTTTTATTATTTCATCTCTTCATTGCCAAATTCTTCTTGTTTTCTAAACATTCCTACTGTGTACATATTACCCCCTGCCTTTAGTTTACACGTGTCAATCCAATACAAATTGATTGACCGCACTTTGTTCACTTCACTTGCTGATCGAGAAGTGTACGCATGACATTTGATTCACTTACTCAACTGCTTATTACCGATTCTCAACCACCCTATTTCAACGATTCTCTCGTTTCGCTGTCCACCGAGAGGAAAGTTTAAATATTCAAGCATGTCACGCACGCACCTAGAACTGAGTTGTGGTTGCTGACCTGGCAAACTACAATTTTGTCTGAACGCACCCATTCCATTGTCCACTCAGTTATCGTTTAATGTATGCGACTGGCGAGGATGAACCAACTGTAGCTTCAGTATACATTTTATGTGACACTTTCGGCCCTATCCAAATGCATACGGGGAGAAAACTGCTGAAACAAATATCCTGAGAATAATACGTATCGGAACCGTTGATAATAAGCCAACAAGTGAATAAACCACAATGAAATGCGGCGGAAGTGGATTGATGGACAAGACATGTCGGACTTGTTCTCAGAAACGACGTAGCTGCATGAATGAATGAGGGTGCTCTTATTTTCGGAAGAAATTGTCGGCCGTAATCAGTAGGCCACCACAAGGCATAAAAGTACTTTTTTTAATATGTGAGAGCAAACTTTGTACTACTGATATAGACCTGAATTTGTAAAATCTTTCTTGTGGCTTCGTAGCTCACACCTGAATTCCCTTCACCAGGTCAATCGATGAGTACTCACTATACACTAGTTAATTCGTTTTGATTATAAGGGAGCAATTTAATGATTTCTAAACCGCAGAGTACTGCACTTGGCTCCACTGATTAGCTCAAAGTATTCAAAATACTGTGATTGCTCCTAAGTTTACAGTCTCGCATGTATCGTTCGCCATTTCACTGCATCCCACATGTTGCGGTCTGTTTACTCAATTACCAGTGATAAGGTCCTATGTTTACAATCGGCAATAATAACATTTGTGCATCACATCTTCATCGCCAGCACATGTTATGCTTCACACTGGCACCACACCTATAAGACGCAACTCTCACACGTTTTCTTTAACAAACTTATTTTACAATTTAACATTCTTCCTAGTGTCTGCACTTCCAACCAAGTTAATGCATTTACTCCTTTATATATTGTTCTGTTTACACATAATTACATATTTCTGTAGCCCCTTTTCGATCGAACCTCAAGGCCAGCATATTTGTTCCGTCTCCGATTACCTATAACGTACAAACACACCATCTCTCCTGTATGGGCACGGAGCTCCTGAGCAGTCCGCGGCTTGTGTCTCAATCGTACTGTAATAATTTCAGCCCGGAGATACCTCTCAACAATTCACTGACTACTGTCAGCTATAAACTGCTTCCAACCTCCGGTGTGGACCGCACCACCTCGAGCGAATCCCATGTTTTCTTTAATGCCCCCTTACAAGTTGTGTGTAAGTCATCCAGCGGCCTAGAACGTCGTTTGACATCGAGGTAATTCAACAGTACACCTGACCTCCCTCGTCAGGGTCCTTAGCTCTACCCGATGCACGCGCTGAGAGCTTTCTTAAACCTATGACGGCTCCTTAAACAGACGGAATGCACACCTCGTGGAGTACAACTTCATGCATCTCGCGTGAATTCCAACTTCTAGGTACAATTGGTCAAAGCGGGATAACGTGTTTCTTTGCAGTCTCTGGAACACACCACTCAACAGGACGAACAATTAGAAGATCTCTACGATAGGATGTCGTTGTCGCGTCCCAACAACAGTGCAGTGACAACTAAAATGTTTTCGTAGTATCTGGCGTAGAACCCGTTTGTGAGAAACACCATGACTTCTGTCGGTTCTGTTGAAGTCCCCGATTAATGCAATCAACTTGCAAATTTCACACTACCTTCTTAAGCATGCTGCATACAGTAAACACATCCCCATCCGTGTAGGCCTCTGCCCACATTCCAAGCTACAGAAACACTTCATCCAAGAGCAACCCGGTATATATACGAGGGGAGTCAAAAAGTAATGCCAATGTTTTTAATTCCGGTGAAGTTTTTTGATAAAATTACCCTAATTTTTCCCCAGTTATAAATGACTATATCATTTACGTTATGTAATAGTTTGTTTCTTACTTTTCTTGCTTTTAGACTCACAAGGAAAATTCAAAATGGCTGCCACGTAGAGTTGCGTTAAAAACAAAGAGCTGTGATTGAATTCCTTGTTGCTGGAGGGGAAACCCCCATAAACACTCACAGACGATTAACAAATGTGTTTGAGGACAATACTGTAGTTTATAGCAATGTATGCAGGTGGGTTCGTCGTCTGAAGGATGAAAAGATGGGAACTATGAGCGTAGCCGATAAACCCTGTTCTGTCCGTCCATCCGCGTCTGTCAATCCTGCCACTAAAGCAAAGGCAGATGCTCTGATTTCTTGCCTAGAGGAGAAACAATAAACTCTGACGCCTACATCGAGACCCTGACGAGGCTCAGAGCAAGAATCCAACGAGTGAGACCCGATTTGCCAATCCGCAAAGTCCTCCTTCTGCATGACAATGCTCGACCACACACAAGCATCAAGACAAGGGAGACAATCGCCTCATTCGGGTGGACAACTCTACGGCATCCTCCATACTCACCAGATTTAGCGTCTTCAGATTATCACCTCTTCGGCCCCATGAAAGAGGGTTTGAGAGGGTTTGGTAATTATACCTGTCCGAAATAAGATGGCATTACTTTTTGACTTCCCCTCGTATATATATATATATATATATATATATATATATATATATATATATATATATATATAACTGCTGAGACGATCGGGCAACCTGATCATTACTCACAAGCGAAAGTGGTTGAGCGTTCACATATGATAATTCGGTCGTCCATGTAGACTGAACTTCACCCAAACGTGATCGCAGCTGTCGCATTCTCACAGACTTTTCAGTCGGCTTAGGCACGACCTAACTATCACATGTGAACGCTTAATCACTTTCGCTTGTGAGTAAAGATCAAGCCGGCCGATCACCTCGAGAGGAGACATAGTGACTGCCCTATTAACTCTAATCTTACCACTCAAATCCTTGACTAAATATCAGTAATAACTAGGCAAATACATGTAAAAGACAATAATGGTCGAAAACAACGGAAATTCGTATGAAATGAGAGCTTTATGTATTACGGGGGCAAACCCATCGTTGACTGCCGCCTGCTTTCATGTCAGTGAATAGCTCCAGCGATGTGAATTGTAGCGCACTCTATGGACGGCAAGCGGTGACTCTTAACCTTGCTGGATTACTTTGTAGTTTATTTTTATCAAGGGCAACAGTGCTCTGTGAAACCGACTATCTATCGGCATTAAGACGACGTGACTCAATCAGGATACATGGTGTATTTCCACCACCTTTTCAGATCGTAAGCCTGGAGATTTCTGAAAATCGCACCAAACGTTCCTTATAGTATTCATACGGTCAGCTCACCTGTTACGGGATAACTGCACAAGAAAACAGTGGTTAATATGTATCTTCCGAGCGTATCAGTCAGGTCTCAGACTCACAAGGCAAGACTAAACACACATACAACAATATTAGTCCACAAACTGACATCCTGTGTCTACAACAAAACATTTAGGAATAGAGTATATACCTTCGCTATCCTCCTAGACACACTCATAATAAGCTAATGATGAGAATTTAATGAATTACCACTATTTATTTGGGATGCCATAGACTTTGCTTTAGGTTTGGTTACGAACTGTGCATCTTGGTGTGAACATTTGATGTTGAACTTAAAAGTATCGTTGAGACAAGCGTTTATTCAACATCACTTACGTTTATCCACGTGTTGTACTGATATTTCAGGGACTGTGACTGCCAATCACGATATTCATAACTTACATCCTGAATGAGTTCGTCCCATGTTGCATCCAGCTGATAATCCAAGAAACGTGGGCGTCTAATTCGCTTCCATTTAGCCAAGCGCATGCGTTGCCCCAAATCACTCAAAAGTTGGTCACTGGCATGACGCCACAAAAAATAGTTGTGCTGTGGAGACAATCCCAGTGTTACAGAAACATGTTTTTCATGTTGCCTCTGTCCGCTGGTTCTCGTGCTCGTAAGGTTGTTTACTGTCTCTGTAGGCGAAATTAACGGTTTCTGAGTGACAGTTTTGTGGATCGGCTGACCACCCGACGGTGTAGTTGAATGAAGCACCTGTTGATCACATATACGTTCTTCTTCTCGTTCGGACTGGGGTGAACCTAAATAATTTGATCTTCGAGGCAAAAGTTTTTGGTCGAAAAAGTAGTACGACCTATCTAGTGCCATTTCGTTTTGTTCAGTCTACCTTTGTTTTGTTTAGCAACCGTCCGAAAGTCAAACCTGTGCACGAATGTTGTCGGTTGTAACCTCTGCTGTGCAGCTGAGCGCTTTAATTGTCCAGTCACATCACAGCTGATTGACTGACCTCGGTTGAGGTCACCTAATGGGTCAGGCAAAATCGACGCAAGATGTGACTGCCATTGGTAAGAATTTTGGTGTGCCAACCAGCTGGGTAACAACTGCGCACACATCGCTAGTGCTACCGTTGTTATGCTCTTCATATCACCATTTATGAAGGTCAAGGTAACTTTCAAGAGACACAACACTGTTCACGACGGTGGATGAAAGCGCACAATAAATTTTCGGAAACCAAACGAACAGGGCTGCAAACAAAATAAACAGAAGAGATGATCACGCTTATTACGATGGTGAATGGGCACACTTTGAGTCCGTTTGACGTGACCTGTTTGAAAATAAACACTGCAAACGATGAGCAAGTGGTAGTGTATCTTTTCGTTTTCGGGCAACAATGATACACTGAACTTATCAACCTGCTATTAAGGTAATCCCTTCGGCTCGCTGTGTCATGATTCAGAATATGAATATGCTTGGATTCTGTATCACACATGTTTATCTTTATGACACACCAGTGGTGTGCTTCCAGCATAAATTAAGAGTGAATTAAGTCAGTTCGTCTCATTATGTGGCCGTGTTCAGTGAAACTCGTAAAAAGAGATAACTGTCAAAAACCTGATTCTGGTATGGTGCAATTTTTAACAAAAATGATGTTCCTCTCTAGCAAGCGTAAGAAAGGTATAACATCCACAGATCAAAAGCACGTTCTAAAATGCCCAAATTTTCAGACACGGTAGGCGGTGAATACTGGATGTGAGTCCGAGCATACGATTTTGTCGGCAATGGTAAATATCTTCACAAAGTCAGGACAAGCCAATTTGAGTCCAAATATGTCAAGATGGCACGTATGATATGTTAAGGTCAACCACGTACATTTTTGACCAAGATGGGCTGAGTGAGCCAACTTTTCAGTGGTTAAAACGGTTGCTACGTCGTTCATTGAGTCAAAAAAGTGTATATAAAAAACGTCCCAGGCATAAAACAGGCCTTCCTAAGACACAAAGTAAAAGTGTTCATCACTAAATATATTTCTTTCGGAGATCAGGTTGGTTGTATGCGGGTTGAAATATTGTCAGAACGCCCAAGTCTAGATAAGATGACGACAAGGGTTAATTGTAAAAGCATCTGTTTAATGAGTGGATCTTACAAGGGATCAGCTGAATGGCAGTAAGCGGGAGTAGGCTCCATTTCAGTGGAATAATATGTTTTATGTAAACACATAACCGGGGTGACCTGCAGGCTACTGGTCGTGTGATTTATATCTGGCGGCCCGCTTGGTATGAGCAGTTCTCTTAGAAGTACCGTAATATTATTCACTGTAGTTCATTAAGTCACTAAGACAGGCAGACCACCATAACATATCGTTGTTAATTCATTTCATGGTAGTTTTGTTTGTCCGCACTACTCAAAGAATGTGGAGATCTACAGTTTTGCAATTTTACGCACGTCGGTTTAAGGTTCAGTGTATTGAAGTGATTCAAATTCCTAAGGTTGCAAACTTCCTACTATTCCACTCATAATGTGCATTACAGTGGCCATTTAGAACACTGTTAACGACTATGTCGCGTTTGCCCAACAGGTAACGAACTAAGTCTCAAGCATTCTTCTTTATGCAGGTTGTGAGCATATTGTGCATTATAACAAATGGGACAAATGGACCACTCTACAACAGTGTGCATTAACAGTCGCACACACCTGAATTTAATTTACATCCCACAAAAATGCATACGACCATTCCTATTTTAACAATATTTTCCCTATCATCCAGTCGACAACTATCACTTTTAACAATAATCGCACAAATGTTAGTGGAAAGCTGCAGTAGTGTTAACCATCCACGTAGACGTCACCGAATACGCGACATTGCTCACTCAACAATAGCTGTCAATGGTCTCTGCGCTGTTATATGACCAAGTGGCTAGCACATCATCTTGTATTTACTCTACCACGAGAAAGTGAATGGAGTGGGCTGGGAAAGAGGAGAAATGTAGCTATCCATCAGACGCACAAACGAATTCGGAGGTACTGTCACAGTTTAACGAGAAGACCGACAGACAACGCAATCAAAACAGGGGGCGACAGAAAACTTAATCCCAGACGAACGAACAAGGACTGCAATAGTCGGCCCCTAATGCAACAAGAGGCCCTTCAGAATCAGAACGACACTTTCACTCCCTAGTTCCACAAGGACTGCTGAACGGAACGCAAACGCGATCACATTGTTGAGAAATAAAACCACTTCTCCGAGTCGGCAGCGCCGACCACTATGGGCTGAAATAAGTGTTCACTGAATGCACTTATAGTCTAGTCCAGTGAAGGGAGAAAAGTAACTTAGTAGAGAGGCTACTGAAATATTTTTAGGGTATAACAGATGTCTTTTTGCCAGCAAACTAAGAATAAGGGTTTCCTGACCTTATGACGGTATTTTCAGCTTTCAACTAGTGAGGGTAACCAAGACGAAATGTTACAATCAATGACTGGGACACTTTCTATCAATCTTCATCTCTTCGAATTGGTGAACCGTACCAATCCACTGACGATACGAAGTGTGACTCGAAAATATCGTCCCGTATCTCTCAGCGTTGACTATCCAGCCTTTTCAACAGTAGTTATTGGAATCGATAATTTCACAACAGACTGGATCATGCCACACCAAAGAGGCCTGAAGTGGTGATTTCGTCACTGTCATGATAAGAAATGTGCATCTGGTGGCTCTGAAAGCCGGTCGATCGTATTTGGCTATCGCACAATTGGGAACACTGTAAAAGACAATATGACGAAATGATGGGTGCTGGGAAAGAGGTCACCATCAGTTTTGTGGTCAAGTTCTCTCATTAGGCAGGCGATGCATCCGGCAACTTTCTCTGCCTCAGCCACACTAATTGGTCAGATCTAATTAAAGTATTAATTGGTAGGAATTCATTGTGCACCATACTCTCCCTACCGGATAAGGCCATACAGCCTCCTACCACTTCACAGTGCACACCGAGCACAGACTGATGGGTGCAGGCGGAGTAACCACAACTTAGGTGCGGACGCCCACACTGTCCAACGCCAGACGTGTTTGGAAGGTCAATGAATCGGTTCCACTGCTTTGACCTAGAGTTCGAAATGCTGATTGGCTACATCCTCCAAGAAGTGGGTTGGTCAAATCATGACCGTGACCGAAAACCAATCATTTCAGGCTATGTGTCGGTCTGGCCGGAACGCTTCATGCCTATTGGTTACAGGGAGGTTGATGGATGGCGCACGTGGACGGCATTGAAAATGAGACTTCAGCTGGCACAATACGTTTGGGTGAGCTCTCGGAATGTTCGGGCTGTTTCCTCGGGGGAGTATAACTCGGGTAAGTAAGGATTAAAATGATGTAATTAGCTGTCGAAGTGGTTCAGTTGATTGTTACTTACTGCTCTCTTTATGCCTATCTCAGCTAAATTTATGTCATTATTTAGGTTTGGCTCTAGTTAAGGACATATGCGTAAATCACATGATCCATGGCAGGGTTCACTGGACGTTGAGCGCGCTTATCCAGAAACCGTGTGTTTTGTTGGGAGGGGGTTAGAAGTGAGTCTCTTTTTCACACCGCCCTCCTTACGACAAACCCTAAGAGGTCTCCTAATAACGCGAAATGTATGCAGGATAATTAGAAGGCATTCCATGGTTTTGAAAAAGAACATTAGCGTAGAACTGAACTACAGCGGACTATAGTGGAATACATTGTCGAAATTAATGATTAGGCTGTTGTAGTCGATGTACACTCATTTCAAGCCCTTAGAGTTATGGGTGACCTCGTGTGCTGCACAATTTACTACGCCTACGAATTACTACCATGTGACCATAGGCAACGGCCTAGCTGAGCATTGACTGCTCCAGCTGTTCAAATTAATCGACAGACTGTACGACATTACAGCTGCTTGCCTGGATGTACTGCCTGTTGTCTTCTGGTCTTATCTTCTGGCATGATTATTTTACTTCACATGCATGTATATATAGCACAAAGTGAAAAACCTACCACAACATATAAAAAATGGAGGTTGCTTAAGGTGAAAAAGGATGTGGAGCAACAAAATATTACGCGAATGCTCACAGACACGCGCAGCTCGAGTGCTATAACTCTCTTTTCTTCATGTCAAACAGTCACCAATCAAAAGTATTTGTTATCCTCCAAACCCCAGCCAGGAAGCCTGGAACGGCGTACTGAAACAAGCTTCAGTATCACTGTCTTTTCACCTCGATTTCAAGTCATACGGTGACCAGCAGGCTGTCATTTCAACTCTGACACACCACTCACAAACGAGGCATGATGTGGCGGGCTTGGCCTGGTCTAGTTCATACCGCATCAGCTTGCGGTTGGTACAGCACTTCCCAGATGCTGTAGGTGGAGCAGTACTAATGCCAACAGTTCCTAGCGAGCTCCTACTCAGTTTTTTTCTCTTACGGTGTCGAGACGAGTGGGGAAAATTGAACATTCGCGCGTTGAAACCCTGCGGCAAACACACGCGTTGCACGACGGTGTTCAGATTGTAAATTCCGAACAACCCCCGACGTGAGAGCGTAGATAAAAACGAAAACCACATAGATAAATGACAAACCCACCTAGGGAAACGCGGAGGACGTTGACGTGATTCAAAATGCATATTTTGGAATTGTCGAAATGTTTGTGATTTTCTTTTTTAATGCTAGAACAACGTGTTGTGGCAAACGCTAGTCCTTTAGGAGACGATTAGGCCAGCGCACTTTACGACCCGAACGTGCTGTAGCAAGTGCTGGCGTCGTCGTCGAAGCGGTGGTGTCTGCTGACGTCAATACGCTGGGGCGAGGCTGTTCAGATACGATTACCGGTATAACCACAGAATGTAGTGGAGTGTTAATAGCTTTCCCAGTCCTGTTAAAGTAGGCAGGCTTCAAATAGTCAATGCTAACCGTGTCCCGAGTACCCTGACGCTGCAGTACATCGAAGCGGTTCTTCCGTTGAATTACGTTGAAGGGATCTTCGTAAGGCCGTTTAACCAGTTGTCTTAAACCATCCACGCGAAGAAACACTTGTGTGCAATCGTATAGGTCTTTGGGAACAAATACATTGCGGTTTTCTCCTCGTGTATCCGTTACACGGAGGCGGCGCATATGGGAATCGAGTTGCTTAGCGTAGGAAGCATCATATCGAAGTGCGTTTGTGGCGAACGGGAAGTAATCACCAGGACGATGTACCGGTTGGCCGTAAAATCGTTCGGCTCTGGAACTGTGGACATCGGCCTTGCTGGTAGCGCGGATGCCGAGCAAAACCGTTTTCAGGGCTTCCATCTAACAGCGGCGAAGACTGTTTTTACTTGTCGATGAAAGCGTTCGACCATGCCGTATACAGACGGGTCGTACACAGTGGTGCGCGTACGATGTCATCCAAACGCGTGCGACGTCTCCGCAAAGGAACTGCTTCCGAATTATGGACCACGGTCGGTTGTAACCGTGGTCGGACAACCGTGAGATGCTACCCACCGTTCAACGGATGCTTGCATTACATTCTCTGAGCGGATGTAGGGTACAAGGACGGCCTCCGGCCATCGCGTGAGGCGATCCACCATCATCAAGATATAAGCCGTGCCACTGAAAGGTGGCAAAGGACCTATAATATCGATGTGGAGGTGCGTGAGTCAAGATGTGATCGGAGGACACCGGCCAGTCGGGGCCGACATGTGGCAGTGAACTTTAAGTTGTTGATAAGCTAGGCAATATCGTGCCCACGCGCGAAGGTGTTTTTGCCTACCGAGTCAGACGTACTTATCGGAAACAAGTTTGGCCGTGGCCCGAATGCCGGAACGGGGGATGCCATGTAGGGTGTTGAACACGCGACGTCGAAAGGTCCAAGGCACGATTGGACGGGGCTGTTCAGCGGAAGTGCCCCCCAAAATAATTCCAGGTGCCGTCGGTAGCGGCGGGTCCGTGCGGCACAATGACGACTTTTGGCAAGACACGCGGAACTCATTCTCCGTACGTTGTGCGGTGGCTATAGCTGATAAATGGATGGTGCCGAGGCCAGTATATGTTGCTACGCGTGACAGAGCATCAGCCACGACGTTGTCGTTGCCAGATGCATGTCGCACGTCTTTCGAAAATTGCAAGATGAAATCAAGGTGGCACACTTCACAAGGAGATTGGCGCTCAGACCGGTTACAGAAGGCATATACCAACGGTTTGTGATCGGTAAAAATTACAAACCGGCGACCTTCGACGGCGTACTGAAAGTGACGAACGGCTGAGTAGATACTCAGTAACTCACTACCGGACCTGCTGTACTTGGTTTCTGCGAACAAAGAGCACTCCGATCGCTCAACGGTTAACCGTGACCGCCGGCGTACTTTCCAATACGGTCGAAAAACATTTGTTACCTCTCAAAAGCCTGATATAGCTTCGAGTACATCCACTGTGCGCAACAGTGCTCAGAATGAGACATCATTGTCTTATTCACCGAGCCCTCGGGTTAGGCAAGCCGTCATTGCTAAGTGAGGCAGACTTTTGGGTCACTGGCTCCGGGTAGGGTCCCCCAAGAAAACCCTATATCCTGTTGTTTCGCAGGTCAGACTTTTGAGTCAGAGACTGGGGGTGGGGTTCCTCAAGTCAACCCCCTTCTGCGGCATAAACGACCGGGAAGTATCAGAAGTTATCGTTCTCTCGACAGTGACATTACTAACCGATCTCGACTTTCTCCTACTGTTTTGCCCCCTATTTCTTCTGCCTTCCACATGCCTTTAGGCGATAATTGTTTTCTGAGGCCAAGACAACTGGTAAACATTGGCACTTTCAATGTCCGCACTCTCCGACAAGTCGATCAGCAAGCTGCTCTGGCAAGTACTCTCTCAAGTCTGGAGCTTGATGTGTGCTGTGTGTCAGAGACGCGAGTCTACGATTCTAGCACGGTTATCCATTTGAACTCATCTCTAGATAACTGTCGATCCAAACGCTTCTATCTCAGGGTTACTGGTGACGCTGAAGCTGAATCTTGCGGTCAAGCTGGAGTGGGAATCGTACTGAGTTCCAGAGCGGAGCAATGCTTGCTCGATTGGATCCCAGTGAACAGTCGCTTGTGCGCTGTCAGACTCAATACATCGGTAAAAGTCTGTCGACGCAAATCAGGAAGGCGTTGTGTATTCGTTATATCGGCGTACGCTCCAACGGACAGCTGTTCGGATGCTACCAAGGATGCATTTTATGACGCTCTCCTTGACCTTGTAAGGCAAATTAAACACTCAGACATGATCATACTAGCGAGCGATTTTAATGCTCAGCTTGGTCGTCTTTCTCCGGATGAGAAGCGGCTAGGAGGTATGTTTGGTGTCCGGGTACAACGCACTGATAATGGCGAAAGACTGCTGCAGCTGTGCGCATCCCACGATCTGTATATTTCGAGCACGGCATTCCAACACAGGAAAAAGCACTGTGTTACTTGGAGACCTCCGTGTTTCTCTTAGCTGTGGACACAGTTGGATCATGTATCAGTCATTTCCGGGTGGCGCCACTCTGTTAAGGACTGTCATGCCTTTTGGGGCAGCCACTTGGACTTGGACCATGCTGTTGTGCGTGCCCGTTTTGTTTTATCATTTGCCCAGGGGATCTACGCTCGTAAACGCAAGGTTCTCAACTGGCATTCGAGCGATGAGGATGTGAAGAACGCTTACCAAAAGGCGTTGGTGATGAAGTTGCCCAGTTCGAATCAGATGAATGATCCTAATGAGCACTGGGAACAGATTGCCGAATCAGTGAATGCATGTTGTGAACGGGTATGTTCTGAGGAAGCTGTTCATTTGCGACATAACTGGATTTCCGTCACGTCGATAAACCTCATGAACAAGCGTCACTCAGTCCCACATAATTCTGAATATGATGACGACCGTCGAGAACCTAAACGCAAACTGACTAAAAGCTTGTGCAAAAACCGTGTGCATTATTTGTCGAACAATCGAAAGAAATGGAAAAGCCTTTTTATTTGGAAATCGCAGAAAGCCCTTTTTTCTGATCCGTGGTTGTACTGGTCGTCAAGTCGATGTATGTGAAACCATATGTGAAAAGGATATTTCACTTATTACCAGTCATTCGCGCCGACTTAACAGGTGAGCCGACCATTTTGAAGAACAGTTCAGCTGGTCTCAACCAGATCATGTGGACGACGGGACCCGAATGGTCAGTTATTACGTTCCAGACGGTCCTCCGTCTGAAGCAGAAGTGGTCCTGGAGCTCAAGTTATTGAAGCGTAATAGGGCTACTGGACCAGACATCCTCTCTCCTCCTGTTTTCAAGGATGTTGGGGAGAGGTTGCTATCAGAACTGACAAAACTTCTCCAGACGATTTGGGAGATTGAAGAGGTGCCCCCTGATTGGTGCCTATCAACAGTGATTCCCATTTCCATAAAGGCGTCCTGAAGTCTTCGTGAAAATCACAGAGGCATCACTTTTGTGTATGTTTCGTCCAAGTTACTCACTAGCCTCATTTTACGACGGTTCAATAAGCCCAGAGAAAGTCAGATACGCGAAGAACAGGCAGGATTCCGATAGGTCGAGGTTGCGTTGATCATAGTTTTACTTTTTGACGGATCTCGGAACATCGGCACTGTTACAGACAGCCGACAGTCGTGGTCTTTTTGGACCTGAAGGCTCCTTTCGATTCAGCTGCTCGTAACGTTCTCTGGCGCTGTCTCCTTCGCGAGGGAGTACCATGGAAATATGTGAATTTGTTGAGGTCATTGTATGCTCACTCTGCAAGCAGGGCGAGAGTTTATGGTCAACTGTCTCTGGCGTTGATCACTTCCAGTGGTGTTCGTCAGGGGATGTCCCATTCCACCCTTACTGTTCAATTTTGTCATGGACGCCATTCTGGATGGTGCGCTTCGCGAATCCAGTGGACTTGATATTGAGCTTCTTTCTGGTGCTAGATTGATCGTTCTGGATTACGCGGACGATACTGTCTTGCTTATCCCCCCTGCCGAAAACATGCAGACCATGCTGGACAAGATTAGTGACCGAGCTGGTTTGTATGGAATGCGATTTGCACTTTCAAAGTGCAAAGTGTTGCTTCAAGACTGGGACGTTTCCACTCCTACTTTTTTCATTGCGGGTAATCTGCTTGAGACTGTGGATAGTTTCACATACTTCGGTAGCACTATCTCGTCAGTCTGTAATATGGCTGCTGAGATATCAGCGAGGATAGTAAACGCACAAGTTGTCTTTGCCAAACTGCGTCATCTGTGGCGTCGTAAAGACGTCAGGTTGTCGCTGAAAGGAAGGGTATATAATGCCTGTGTGCATTCCATTTTGTTTCATTGTTTGGAAACGTTGCCTTTTCACAAAGAAGATATCAACTGGCTTGCAGTGTTTGACCATCGTTGTCTCTGCCAACTAGCCCACATTAAGTGGACTGATCGCGTGAGTAATGTGGCAGTTCGCCGACGCGTATTCCAGAAAGCTTGGGATGCGCGATCATTTAGTCAACTTATCACGGTACACAGCGTGTGATGGTTGGGTCACTTACTCCGTATGTCATCTGATCGTTTACCGTACCGGGCATTATATACTGAGGCCACCAACAATTGGGTAAAACAGCGTGGTGGTCAAGTAACAACGTGGTCGCGAAATATGACGACCCAGACTGCTTCATTGAGCAACATGGATAGGTGTGGCCTACCTGGATAGGGTCCTCGTGATCACTCAAACCGCTGGTTAGGGACGCTATCCGAGATGGCGGTGTGTCGCAGTCAATGGCGTACCTGTATCCATGCCATTTCTAGTTCTTCCGCTTAGTCTTCTTTTAATAATTTTCAAACTTCTTAGTAGCGTTTTCTTCTAGAATATTCCACGTCATTGTTGAGATGAGCGGCGGCCCGAGCCACAGTACCTTTTGGTCAGGCTCATGGCTGTTATGGTGATGATGATGGTGGTGATGATGATGCATTTGTACTTCGATCCCAGGAATCATCAGACTTGTTGAACGCCACTGGGTTTGGTAACAAATTGTGTATTTCTAACTACGCTCAGAAATATCCCTGGTGCTTAGGTCTGGTCCAGTCTGGGTCCAGCGACGGCAACGAAGAGTAAGCAAGAAGCGCCAGGTGAATTTTCGGCGATTTGACTGCACTCAAAATTGTGTAGAAGCTTCATTTACTTCAAGTAACACTCCAAAAGATGCAAGCTGAACAACCATGAAAATTAAAACAGTGGGTGCGATCAATTGCATGACGTGTATGTACCCAATGTGTTCAATGTCTTCTGGTGAGTGAGAGTCTGGACTAGAGGCAAGTACACACTGTTAAGTGCACACCATTTGTGTCCCTGCCAGTTTAGGTACGTCAGTTTGTGGTTGACGAAGTGACCTCACGTTGACTTAATGTCTCGCAAACATCCACACCACGGATAGCTAGTTGTTATGTGGTCAATCTTTGCCCACGTTTGATTCGGTGCTGAAGATCGCCAGGTGGCACACTGATGCATAGAACATCGAATGGACTTAGACTGAAGTACTAGGTCTGACGGGACGTAAACAACCTTTCATTGAGATCCAACCAAGCAAGTTCTGCTCTATCTTAGAGCTTAGTGCTAGCTCTTCCTCAGGTCGATTGCAGGATTAAGCCCTATCGTCACTAGGAACTTGAGGTAGAATCCCTGACCCATAGCATTATCTAAGTTCCAATTGGGGAATCGTAAAGGTGCGT
>JTDE01000098.1:93496-119266 GCA_014338405.1 Paragonimus skrjabini miyazakii | reverse complement strand
TAGTTCCCTCTAATCTGTAACTTTCTTGTAAATCCTGTTGGGTGACTCGTATAACGAAAGCTGTCGAATAACTAACGCATGTGCGTAAATAAATGAATATTGTCGGCAGCCAACGACGGTTTTCAAACAGTAGTGCACCATATTGACGCTACAGCTCTGGAAGACAAAAACAACATGTTTTAGAGATTTACGAGTCCGTTCTGTAAATCTTCCGGTCAACGTTCGCTGATCAGTCTGGAATTGTTGGGATGGTTGGGTTTGATGAGGGGCTCATCTGCAAGCACGCGTGTGCATTCCCGTCTACCCCGCACTTTGGACCAGTTATGCCAAAAGGTCAATCGGATAAATACGCGAACGTGACAGCAAATTTGTGTGTAATGAAAGGCTTTTTGTACACTGACTGAGACCAGATAAGAAGTGATGTTTAACCAGTTCTTTCTCCTCAGTAGTTTGAACAGAACAGAAAACGAACACTGATAGGTGCTAACGCTTCGTATTAGTTCGTCAGTACTAAATAGCCAGTAACAGAAAATTTGGACGTGTTCGTCTTCCGACCGTTTTGTTGAAACAACTGGTGTGCCAACGCTGAGCTCACTTCCTACGGTAGCTTACTTCATGAAATAGATGAGAAGAGACTACCAACAGTGGACTGAGCGATAGCTTCTTACTTTCCCGTTAGTTTTTTGGCAACCATTTTTCTTACGTCCTTTAAAAGCCGATCCGACAAACGTTCCAGAACTGGAATTTTTTCTAAAAATATCTTTTACTTTAGTGCGTTTTATTCGTCTTGTTTATTATTATTTTGTCTTGTTTTATTGCATATCCTTTGCATGTCTTATCACACGCTTGTTTGATGGTAAGGTATTTGTATTGACCGCTTATGTATTGGTATTATTGATAATTATCTTGGAATGAATAAATTACCGTCAACTTTCATGAAATTTTTACATTCAAATAATCAATTTATATTATGTGGCTGACCTTCCTGCATTGACTATCACGTGCTAAGAAGAGAACGAACAGTTAAATGAAGTGGTTGGATATGTGCGTGTGTGTGTGTTTGCGGCTGAATGAAACCACAACGGGAAGAATTTCATATATTAACATGTACAAGTAGCGATCAGCGATGTGCACCGGTTGGAAGGTGCATTCTTAGTATACTTGAATCTGACCAACACATCCAGATGACTTTGTTTCGTTTTACTGTATCACGACATGACATCTTTGTTAGTCACCTGATATAAGAGAGAAGCCTTCTAACAAATGGCACGTTCCTTCTCAGCTTTAGCTAATCACTGTGTAGTATCCATAATCAGTCCTATTCGGTATGCATCTCAGATATGTAATGCCCATACTCTTCGCCTAGATTGAGCTAGGTAATGCTACTGAGGTTGAGTGTGACACTTTTTCATCCGTTCAACTCAGACTGTCCAGTTGCTGCTTTCAGCGCATGTCGACTTGACAAAACTGTTCATAGCCCATTAAGACGGATGTGTGCTGAATATCGATCACATCCCTATCAGTTTCATCGTTCCAGTGTATCTGTGTTATCTCCAACCGTTTGTCCCAGATCAGATGAAAGGACTGCTTTGTACTTTGACTTATCAAGTTTTCCGACACTACCTTCATTTTCCAGCAGTAGTCGAGTTATCTTCCGGTTGCATTCCTGTAATAGGTGATACGGAAATGTGACTACTTGTATTATGTACTTATTCACAAGTATTCTAAAACATCCTTCCCCATTGATGACTATACCACGTTGGTTCTAATACAGTTACGGTTTTAGGTATGGTTTAATATTTCATTCTTACACTAATTTAATGCTACATACAGGGCATGATTAATTGAGAAATCCAGACTTTTGAATACTACGCTACAGCGCATTACAAACCGATGGGTGTTCCTGTCCTCTGAATCACACAGCACACTTCGCTATTGTCATGGTTGTTTACAAGTTATATTTTTAATATTCACACGTAATTTCAAAGAGATTGCGCTGTTCTGAATTAAATTCGAGTATGTTTTTTCCGTCTGGTTTGACGTTCACTGACCAGTTAGATAAACAATTGAGCTTACATTAATGCTGGACCGTGCCCTGCAAAACATCTTTTGTTTTTTTTAAACATATATGCATGCTGAACGATGCACATTGCTGTAAAATACCTCTGCACTGCATATCGATCAATCTTTGTCGACTTCGTTGAACTGCATACTCCCTTTGCTATTGTATATTTTTTGAGACATATGTATGCATGGAGCCAACTTTGTTACAACTACTTGTCCATATCCTCACGGCTTAGTCATATAACGGAGATGAAAAATAAAACAAGCAATCGCCTTTAGAAGATTGTAACCTCTTTGTGAATTATCTTTACCGGTTACCTTGGATTCAGCGAAGTTAGGGTATCATTACAGATTTATGGGCACTTGAAGGAACTATGTCTAAATCCGATCTACCTCAATGTGCTAGGTGGTTTTTAACTTATCTGTGAAATATAATGGCATAAATACTACGCATTTTTTCTACCACCGGAAGTACATGATCGGATACACATACCTACTGCCACCGTACTTTACGAAAAATCGCTGTTGTTATCAAAAAGGAATATGTTGATGCAATTTACCTTCATAATCTCGTAGTTCCACTACCTGCCGTGATCATTTTTTTCTGATATTCAGTAGAAATTGTCCGATCAATCCGAATGTGAATCGTCATTTTATGGTATACAGTTTTCTGTGCTAGTTGTATCTTGTGACACATCATCTATGAAAATTCGGTGATACTCGCCGTTAACGAAAATCACGAATTCAATTTCTTCGTTTGCTAGTTGCTCTCAAAACGAGTCTTCTGTCTCGTTGTTTTTCAATCAACGATTTGTCTTTTCAGCTTACTCAGTTCCATAGCTCATCGCGTCACAGACAGCCTCACTTGATCTTTTTTATTAGCCATTCTTGACAGAGGTACAAAATGGTGTTTCAGACCATTATTATCAGATTACCTTCGAAGTGTTTGTATGAAGGCTGCGAACTAACCCGTTGCTTAGCATATGTGCAAAATCGTTTTTATCATTCTCAACAACGTACTTTCTTCTTCACTGGACGTCGGTATTGATCGACCACCTCCTGCAGATTGTTTATCACACTCACTCTGATAACGTTCTATTCTTCTCTTGGTCCTTCTCCCTATCCTTAAATTTCATGGATCTAATGTTTCGATAATCCACTTCTTTGCATTCCGATATCCTGCTATATAAGTTCATCTCTTCAATTTCCCTTTGTTCATCTGCCGACGTCGACGCATTATTGAGAGTCTTCTGAATGTGAATGAGATAGGACAACATTGTTAGAACAGGATAAAGTCATGACGACAAACCTGACAAGATCTCCATTTAGTCATAATGAACCCTATTTTATGAACTAGGATCCATGGAAAGGTTTCTGTTGATCTATCAACAACTTCTTTTTACGCCGGACTACATATGATCAATGGAATGATGTTCAACGCTTGCCAGTGTTTAAATATTCCATGTACTTTCTCTTTGGGTTGCATCATGCTTATGGCTGATCGTTCTAATACTGCTCCCTGCAAGCATGACATTGATCAGTTGATTAAATTCTACTGTTTGAATTGCTTAGGTTGAGTTTCAGTGTGGCGTTTCAACTTTTGCTTATTGTTGAGTACTTCGCCTATTTGAAGCCTCAGTTTGTACGGTGAATGCAGCCGATAATTTGCTATCTGATGTTGCTGTATTGTTTGTCCGTTGCGTCATCACCTACTGCTCTGATGGATGATCAAAATCACGAATTTCGAAGTATTATAAAGCCGTATGCTCAGAAGCTCAAAAGCAATTAACTGCTGTTATTGTTTTTTGCTTACTGATAGTTCACTTGTGATTCGGATTGTTATCCAAGTCGATACGTAACACTTGTTTTCATTAAAGACCCATTGTCTTAGTGTTCATGCTAATCACATTTCACGATTATTAAAGGTGTGTGTATTGGATTCATATCGAAATTTGTATCTGCTGACTATCCGGTTCATTTGATTCGAAGAGTTTCAACGTTTCATATGTGGACTGATAGACGACGCAAGTATGCTTACCTGTAAAGCTGTTTTTTCGCTTACCTTCACCTCTGTTTACAGCTCAAATTACTTTGAGTTAATCGGTCGTTGTGTGAGCACAATCAAGGATGTGCGAAACCGGATTCGCGCTCACACGCTGGACGTGGGTTCACAACTTACTACTGGCGTTGGTGTTGGTTTCAGCGAACCGTATCAGCTCAATTCACCAGATAAGAAAGTCATGCGAGTATCAGAGCTAGAGTCGTCTGTCAGCAATGGTAACACGCCTACGTTATACTCCCTGGAGTCGAATGGCGTTAGCAGTCCGATCTTATGCGATTTACCATTGTTCGGCAACATATGTTATCGTCTAGTTGCTCAGCCGTACTCGGCGCTCAAACCTGTCAAGTCGGGACTTTTGTGGATACGGGTACGTTTTACTGATTTGCTTTCCTCCATGGCCAAAATTGAGTTTACGCCTATTTCCCCATGCCTACTCTGTTACGCATACATATATTTCCCAGTAGAGGTGTATACCTTTCACTTCGGTTGTCCATTTTCCTCGCGATGTTTGCTCTCAACGGTGCTAGTTTTGAAAAAAGTTAGGAGACGAACTCTGGTAGATGCCAGCATTTCGTATTGATTCGTCTGTACCAAATAATCAACCACATGGAAAACTTTCAATTTAGTGTCTGCAGTACTTCAGGGATGGTATGGATAAAGAAACCAACGACAACAAAAACTCCATTCGTGTAACCTGAATGACACTCGCTGCGACTTCGGACTATGGCAATTTCAGGTTGACAAATAATTGTTTTTATACACGTAACACAGGTTTGAACCGGTTTATCGCGATGACTTCAGCTAGTTTTAGGAACCGTAGATTGTGGTGGCGCACTATACTAGTGTTAGTCTTCTAACTGTTTTGTTCAAATTACTGAAGGGGTATAACTGTTTTAAATTTCTAAAGGTGCTATTTTTTTTTTGCTCATCGTCTGCTACCGGATCAGACTCCGTTACGATTCAGCATGTGTATTTACACAACGTTCTGTCATGTGCCTCAAGGTCCAGTGCAACACGCCGAATGAGTAATCGTTTCAAAGTTTGACTCAGGACGCATATCGTGTCGAATGGAATTTAGAAGACATATTTCAGACAAGTAATTCGGAACACTGGAAGCCATGAGGATCCTCGATAAAGAAGTAGAGATCATGCCATCTTGATATTGATGGTGTGGAACGTCAAAAAAGTGTCTTTATTTCTTGATTAACTACATTGGTAGTGGCTTTATTGGGGTTGTAATTTTCCCAAAGTACGTTAGTATGTGTTGAATAATCTACATCGTCAGGAGCAAAAATAGTCCACTGTTTATGAATAGAGATAATAGCCACCGCGTTATTCAATACAGCAGCTTGTATTATCGCACAAGACTTGATATGCAATCAAGACTATGAGACGAACTGAATAAATGGAATAATTGAATGTGAACGGCAAATAAGATAACAAAGGGTATTTGCAATGCTTCTTGATGCTCACCCTCGAATCGACACTGCAGGACAGATCCCGTCCTTGTGTGGACTGAACAGGTAGACATAGTCGAGATTGGAAATCGCACCAGCCACTCTTCGCATTTCGAATCAACGCTCTGATCCGCTCGGTCACCAGTTCCATAAGCATCGGTTGTGACGGGAAATACTTACGTACTTGAGTTATAGCCTGTTTTCACCCCCTGGAATGTCGGTTTGAGGGTGAGCATCAAGAAGCACTACGAGCATAATATTGAGCCCTTGCAGTCGTAGCCGGTGCAAACTGACAAACCGAGATGGACTGTGTCCATCCTTACTAATGGAGTGAAACCAGTTGTAACTCAAGTACATAACGAAGGATAGTTTTCCGCTAATTTTATACGACACGCGCTGTTTTATCAAACTTATCTCTCAGGTCCCTCTCGACCTCCATTTCCGATGGTTACTCCACAGGTCCCATAACAGATGTAGCTAACCGTGGTAACATTGGGCCGGTAAGTTTCGTCTCTTGCCGTTCAGCTTCAGGCCTCCCTCGTCCCATGCCTAGACCTAGAATGCGAATTAATATAGGTGCCTTCAACGTTCGCACTCTAAAACAGATAGGTCAACAGGCCGCGCTTGCACGAACGTTAGACTCGTTAACTGTCCATGTCTGTTATGTTTCAGAGACTAGAATACAGGACAGTAGTCAGCGTATGGAACTAACAGCACCCACATTGTCTACCCGATACTGGTTATACGCTTCGAGTGACTCCACAGCTGCCGGGACAGATGAGGCTGAATTTGGTATACTCCTTCGCACGACGGCCGCAGCCGCATTGATAGATTGGATTCCTGTTAACGGTAGACTTTGTGCCGTCCGCTTTGAAGTTTCAATTAAGACCAGCTTTAGACGCAAGACTTTCAGAAATCTATTCATTATGTCTACTTACGCTTCTACTGACTGTAGTGACGTCGGCGTCAAGGACGCGTTTTACCCGGATCTGGCCTCTCTCCTTCGGTCGACACACGGTTCTGATACAATCATTGTGGCCGGAGATGTGAACGTCCAGGTTGGTCACCTTGGTGAGGCCGAGTCTCATTTGGGCTGCAAATTTGGGATAGCGTTACATCGCTCGGATAATGGTGGGCGACTGTTGCAGCTGTACGCTGAGCATAAGTTGTTTTTAGCCAGCAGTCGTTTTTGTCATCGTGCACCTCATTGTTATACTTGGCGCCCTCCTACTCCGAATGAGGCCTGGTCTCAGATAGACCACATAGCTGTTATTTATAGGTGGCGTGATTCCATTCAAGACTATCGTTCTTATTGGAGCACATACTTGGATTCAGATCATGCGATAGTACATTGCCGTTTTGTTCTTACTTTTGCTGGGCAACGACCCCACCGGCAACAACGATTGACTGTTGAGAAACTGACTTTACCATCGGTAAAGTATAAGTACCAAACCAGCCTAGAAAGCTGCCTTAGTTGTGCTCACTCCGAAGATCCTAATAGCTGCTGGACACAAATCTCACAGGCTATTCAGAAAGCAGGTACTATAGCATGCGGCACAGGGGTACATACGTTTAATAAACATTGGATCTAAGAGAAATCTCTGGAGTTGTTAGAAGCCAGACGGAAGATTACTCCTGGTAGTTCACATATTAGGTCTAGAAGAGATCCGTAGAAAGCTGAAACGTGGTCTAAAGGTCGATCGTAAGGGTTGGTTAGTGGAAAAAGTTAAGGAAATGGAAACCACTTCTGCCTTTGGGAACATCGGCAAGTTCTTTAAGCTGATCCCTGGCGACTGTCTGTCAGTGAAGCTATCAGCGAGGTAGATGGCACACTAATCTATAATAAGTGCAGAAGGTTAGAACGTCGGGCGGAACACATTGATGGCCAATTTAGCTGGCCTCCTGTTTCTATTGTGTTGCCGCCATAAACGTGTGATGTGGCACCCTGGTCTGTAAATTTGCAATCATCCACTGAGACAGAGGTTCGCAATTGCATTTCGGTACTGAAACTTAATGAGGCAACTGGTCCAGATGATTTCATGCCGGTACTTTTCAAAGAGGGTGTGGAGGCGTGAGTAGTGGCTTTAATTTATGTGGATGATGGAGTCCATCCCTCTGTGCTGGGGTCACTCAGTAACAGTTCCCCTATTCAAAAAAGGCATCAGACGCCCTGACATCCATTATCCTTCGTCGACTTGCTGCAGCTCGGGAGGCGAACAGGCAGGGTTTTGTCTGAGACGGGGATGCATTGATCAAGTTTGCTTTCTCTTCGTTCTATTCTGGAGCAGCGTCTTGTGTACCGCCGGCCAACGATCGTCGTATTTCTCAACCATAAAGATGCGTTTGAATCGGTGGATCGATCTACACTTTTAGAGTTGCTTAAACGCAGGGGTGTACCGACCAAGTATATGAACATACTGTCGGCGCTTTATTCCCATACTTCGGCTCAGGTTTAGGTTTACAGTGAGCTGTTTGACAGTTTCAGCACCAAGAGCGGCGTATAACAAGGCTGTCTCCTTTCATCATTTTTATTCAATTTCGTCATAGACGAAATAATGGTGGACTGTCGGCGGCACTCAAGTGATGCCAGTGTGAACCTCCTGCCTGGTGGAAGGCTGACTGATCTTGAATGTGCTGACGACAAGGTGTTGCTGTTTGATAACTTTCAAACGGCACAAACAACACTGAACGCCATTTCGCGTTCTGCTAAGTCCTTCTGAATGCGCTTTGCAGCCTCAAAGTGCAAAGTGCTTCTGAAAAATTGCTGTGATTACGCAGATTTAATGTTAGATAATGAATTCACGGAGGTTGTTCACCGGATTGTACACCTGGGAAGCGACGGTGGGGGCGTAGGCAATGAAATATAAGTATTTATCTCTAGGGCTAAGGCTGTATTTGCTATTCTAGAACACCTTTAGCGATAGTGAGTTATCTCTCTGATGCTTAAAGGTCGTGTATATAAGGCGACAGTGAGGGGCTGTATTACTTTACAGCGGCAAAACTTGGCCGCTGGGGATAGAAGACGTGAACTATCTTTAGGAATTTGACGATCGATGCCTGCGTTCTATCGCTGGTGTCGGGTGACACCAACGAGTAATCAACGAGGAGGTTAGGAATCGAGTATTTGTTAGTGATTGTCAAACGAGTTCTTTTGTTCAGTCACTATATTTGCACAGATTTAGATGGTTAGGTCATGTACTAAGGATGCCATCTAGTTCTGTGCCACACCGAATATTCTTTGCGGACGTTGCGGCCAATTGACGTGAGGTGCGAGGTGGACAGATGATGAATTGACATGGAGAAATGAGGTCGTTCATCAGGGATTGTCTGTTATAAGTCGGGTTCGTCTGCCTTGCTAGGGACCTCGCGACTCACCGAGGTGTTAGCTGGAGACGTTAAGTGTGATGGGGTCTAATCGGGTTCAGTGGCGTGAATGTTGTCGTTGTTTGGCCGAGTTATCTGTCAAGTAAGTGCATTTATTGACAGGTGGCAGTGAAAGCCGTATGGAAGTTGTTTTGCTGATGACGCCTTACTTTCACTTATAGCTGCGTTGTCTGTGTACGAGGTGTAGGCACCCTGATGCTGAATGATTGAATAAAGACGTTGCGATTTTTAGTAGTTAAGTCCCTTCCATTTTCCTTCTTTTTTCTTCCCCTCTGTATACAGTTTGCTTTTTCTTTTCATTGTTGTGTGACAGTTAGGCATAAGTGTGAACTACTGATGTATTGTTGCGTATGATGATGACACGCGATTTAGAGCTGTTTTTGTTACTTTTTCATTTGAAACGAAGTGTGAGAAAAGATGGTTATGGATGTTTTCGACAGCAGACATACCATCATCCTGGTTACCAGCTACGGCTTCCAGCGCGACTCTTTAATATCTCTGATCAATGACAATCACCACCTTTTGGACTCTAATCTGGAAGTTAGATAAGTCCCACCGACGTCATACGTGAGCCAGCTGAGGGGATCTCTGCCGCGCATCTTTCCCAAAGTCATCTAGTGAGTATAGGCCAAGGGCGATGTGGTAGATGGCGGGTGGGCATATGTGGGTCGCGTCCGAGGCAATGTGACCGATAAGGTGAAACTGTTTTACGTCAAGTGCGGCCTTTTGTTCTCACTACACTTTTCTTTACTTCATAACTTCTCGCATCTCGCCACTACTATACCCGAGGAATGGTTTGCAAATAACACTTGTCGGATACGGATAGTCTACAAATATTGTCAACTCGGAGCAGTTAGTTTTCCCAACTGCAGAACAGTGCAAACACGTTGTGTGCGCTGTTTTCTAAATGGGGGTATATGTTACGATGGTGCATGAAATGTCAGGTTGACAAATTCCCCCTGAGCCTCAGCTACACGTAGGCGAGATCCCTTCTCTATCGCCACTGTTAGATGCGATACAACTCACAAGATAAACAAAACTTCCTGTTGAACATACACTACTATCATTCAGGGTAAACGTAGGTACAGATCCTGCTGGCCTTGAGAAACGTTTTACACTTGAGAGGTGCAAGGCACACGCCGTATTGTGATGTCTCAATTGCCAGTCGGTCTTTTGTTTCCTTTTGCACTCCTTGAACGAATCAAAGTGAATTTCTGTTTTGATTGCTGTAATACGCCGTTTTGTCCACCAGTTGCTCATTTAGAAAGATTCCCTTTCACCAGTATTCTGTTTTGCGTCGTACGTTGTCAATATCGAAAATACACTATACACATCGATTTACTACGGTTCGCGAAGGCGTCAGAACTCTGGCAATCGGATGTTCCAGACCCGCCAGCCACACTCATAGCCATGTGTGCCTTTTTTAATCCAAACTCTAAAACGATTGTTGATTTGGTTCATCCTGGCCATTACGGCTGGTTGAACACTTGTTGTCTCATGTGATCGATTGCCATGCAACCTCAGCTTGGACAGGTATGGTGACGTTCAAAAGAGCTTGGGCCAATATGAAACAATGGCTGGCAAAAATGGCGCTTCTGAGGTGAAACATTGGTGTGGAACTGGCTATCTGCAAGACGAGGAATAATCACTCTACACATGGATTGTAAATTGTCTACAAATTTTTTTTGATACACTGAAACGTTGGAATTGCAAAGCCATATATTTGCTTGTGGGCTGTTTTTGCTGTTTGGTTCAAGGAAACTCCTAGATCAGTACAGTAAATGCGTTTCAGCATCTATAGTCCATACCACAAAGCGGATGTGTACGATCGAGTTTCACCGGATAGGCATATCTTAAGAGCGGCAGCAACCACGAAAAAGTCGTGCGCTTTCAGGACCATTACACAAATACTTTCTTATCAGTTTCCTTTCTAGAATTAGAATTTTCATTTAACTTCATCGTTTTTGCCTATTCTTGCAAAACTAAATTTGAATTTGTCACCAGTTCATGGAGGTTTGCGTTTCTCCTTATAAACTTATTTCATACTAAGGATGAAATCCTGTGTGTATCCATAGCACTTTGTGGGTTAGTTTGGGTTCTGAGCTGTAGGCCTCTAAGTCTCTTTTTTATTGAACATTTAAAATTTCCCGTTGTTTTGAAATTTTTAGAAACTCACTGCATCGCCCACCCAAGATGCCGCTCGCTTGTACCGATGTGAGCTGAGAGACCGTCGCTTGTGTGCCTTCTTCATCTGGGACGAACAACAGCAGGAACTGCCAACTTGTTCGACGCGAATTGGAGATGACGACGAGGCAAGTTACGAATAAGCATTCTGTCTACACGAATCTTGACTCTACTATGTACTGACCCCTTCGTTCACTTTGACGTCGCTCTTAGTCCTTCACCTGTACGAATTTTTAAAATCTGTATCCTCGTGTGTTTTGTTGAATTCAGTTGGTTGTCATCCGTACATATCTGAAATCCTTAATCAAGAACTCTTCTGTTCCGTATTGTTAAACCGCTCGGTCATTTTCAATAGAGACGACTGACGATAGCTATAGTCGATGCTTTCTATATTCCGGATGGATTGATCAGTCGATGAACTATTGCACATGTCGATTTTTTTGTACACAGTACTCTTCTTCTAGGTGGACACTTACTTAGGCAACGTAGATTGGTCATTGTGAAGAGGTGGCTTTTCTTGAAGAGAATCGACGCCAAAGTGATGTCCGAGTTCTGCAGCTTATTTGTCCTGTCATGAAAAAAATACACAATGCAACTAAATGGACATGTTTAATGTTTAAAAAATCCGTTTCCACCGTTATTTTCATATCTTTCCTCGTTCAATGCGGAAAATAAGACTTACATTGTAAATGTCAACATTTGTATGCGTTGAAAAATGGCACAAACCTTTACCGAGTATCAAGGCCCGTTCAATGATAGGCAAATTTCCTTCTTCTCCCCTTACTGTTCCGTCCATCTGCCTAAAGCGTTAGCATAATAACACATGATCAGTAAGCTTCCAAGGAAATAATTCGTCGGTTCGTTAGAAAGTGGCCAGGCTCGCAGAACATTTATACTGCGCCTTCTGAAATTGACAGTCTCGCCTGGTTTAGCTACTTTGAAGTGGACTAAAAAGCACAGAGTAATAAGTAAGTGCAGTTACTCGAGAAAAATGAGATCAGAAATAGGGACTAATGAAATAGAACTATCCGCAACCTTCCAGACGTGCACTCGCCATTGATTGCAACACACTGCCATACTGCCGAGTGTTTCCAACCAGCGATGTGGATTATCGCGATCGTTTCAACGTGGCAGGCATCATCTGTCAACTGTACTCAGCTGAGCTATCAAGGTTTTCATAGTCCATATTCATGTAATCGCCTGGTCGTCGGCAGCCGTACTGAACAATGTTCGGTGCATCAGACACCTCGTCAGCATACAGAGTACGTGACCCAACCAGCGTAGACTGCATTTTCTTTACGTCAGTTATCAGCCGGTGGTATGATTATATAAAATACTCATCCACAACACAGTCACCACGCTACTAGTCGTTTTTTCTTTAAAAGCAATCAACACGTATTAGCTACTAAATAAACGTTCCGTTGTACCACTAGGCGTTTTGTGTTTGTTGTGAAGTAAGTGTGCATGATAGAAAAGTACTGTGAGTCTGCGAATGGAATTGTTTACAGACAGAGATCCAAACATTTACTTTATCTTGTCACGGAATGCATATTCGGTGAATGTTTCGTGAACAGCATAGAACAGACTTAGGTGATGCCTGTAGACTCTATCACATACGTCGAAATGACTAGAAGCAGACCATTTAGGTAGACAGGAGTCCACGGCTAGCACATGCTAATTAACCACAGGTCAATGGGGTCATCGTGGTAATGCATAACAGATAGTTTTATACGGTGAAGACGAACGATTAAAGATTCCACTTGACGGGCAAAGAGGATACGCTCCCAGTTTTAGACGAGAATGGGTGGGTGTCCACTGTCTGGCCTTGTGATCAGTCGAATCTCCGGTTGTTATCTGTATCCGAGGTGACAGTATGCTGAGGTTAATAACGTACATGCACCTACAACATTTCTGGTTCTTCTACTCTGATGAAGTTATTTCTTTTGGGATATTTCAGATTACTCTTGCAATGTGTGGCAGGGCATCTGCTGGTCAGCCTCTTGACCCTTATGAATGATGGAAAATGAAATGGTACTCATTTCGGTTCTCAGCTTCCAAAATCGATCTAGGAGGTTCCTTTTCAAGGACTACCAGGTCTCGTTGTAGAAGCAAAGCTTTCGTGTAATGAATCATTTTTTAAACACACTGATCTGTGGAACCTTGTTTTTACGGGGGTGGGGGGGCTGCTTCCGTGAAGTTTACATCGGTAATAGGGTTCCCCTTCACTCCTAGTCCGTGAGTTAGACATGAGCTTGGCGACAAGTCATGCAACGTTTGTGTTGCTTTGTATAAGCCATAAAGTATGTGCGTAGTACCTAGCACTCATGAACGATGGTCACTACTAATCCCAACTTATGACTCATATACTGGACATTGTTAGACGTTAAATGCATTCATATTACTGAATACGTCTGTTCCTGTAGTACTCATTTTCAACAGCTCGCACTACGAAAGATCGTAGTCACGATTTCAAATTTGTAACTGGTTTAGACTATCAGCTACGATTCACTAAATACATCCGTGTTTTCGTCTAATCGAATAGTGAACCCATTCAATGTGACGAATGTGCTCTGTCTTTTTCTCTCCAGCAATTATTTCATTTTGGCAATGACCAACTTTTCTGTTTGCCAATGTCGCAACCACACATTATTTCTCTCATGCGCGTAGTAGCTGACCCGATGAACGTTTTCCCTGATGTATGTAGCCCCAGCAACTCCGCGGTCAAATAAATTACTTCGAATGTTCTTATCACTGCATCCTTTTGATGAGTTGTCTTTGATCTCTTGTTGATGAGTCGCTTCTTCTCTGTATTCTTTCTCGAACTTCAAAAAAAGAATTTAGATATGGATAACAAGATTGGCTGGTTTCGTTTCGGGTGCAATTGAGACATCCTTTTTCAGTAGCTCGTCGCAATGGGACAAACGAGCCATCGTAGTTTTATCGCCTCTTTTTCTTCTCTCAAAGTGTGATCAAGATCAATAAACTCCGGGCACATAACGACTCTCATTTTGAGACAATATACATAGGATATTCCAAATGAGAATAATGTGTTTGAACTAACATACAATGCATAATACGGAGCTATTGAGATCGTTAATTGATAGCAGGAAAGTTGTACCGTATATTGCGAGCAGTATCTTAAGCTTGAAAAAAATCAGTTAACCAATATTGGATAAGTCACCTGAGTTTGAGAAGTGCTGCATTCACTTTTATTTGGTGATTAAAGTTGGGAAATATAGTTTATTTATGCACATGAAGTATTCAGCTGGTTAGTTTGTTCATGATGTATGTGGTATAAGTGTAATGAATAAGAGATATTTATATGATGGGTGACCTGTTCGGACACGCGATTATTCCAACACGGTGAAATATCTCAATGCGGTGATAAGAGATGGTGAAAGCCCACAATAGACGGATAACGGAAAACAGGAGAGATCGAACTTGTCATCACTCAACGAAATCGACCCAACGGACGAGAAACGACAGGTAGAATTTCATGACGGTTAACGTTTGATGAACGAACAGAACCGGACAGAGGTGCACAGGACAATTAAACGGAGACATTGCTGCGTTGTGGAGCGGAATTCCGGTTCATGAACCCGAGTGGCGGGCGGCTGGCGAATTGGACAATAAAGATCTTGCTTTATTGAACGACTTTTCGGCACACGTATTCCTTTTGGAAACAGTACTTGTATTTAGGCTACCTATTGCTGACTGTAAATAGTCTTTCACGAGCAGTGAATCAACTTGATGAACCCACACCGTGTGCTTCTCGTTGATGTTTAAAGGATATGCTCTCGAGAGCTACAATTTTTAGCAAAATCCTCGCCGCTCCAACCGAAAAATAATCATGCCTCCTCTGGAGTGGTGCTTTGTAAAATCGATTGTTACACGAAATTTAAAAATATGAGAACTGTTACGGGTGGCTGATGTACTTTTACACTTTTTCGCCTGCTGTCCGTCGGCATTTTGGCCACATTAGATCAATGGGTGTCCGATTGGTCGATTATCCGACTGGTCACATCTTTGGCTAACATGACATTTGTTTTGATCCAGTTCTGAGTGGTAGAAACTAGGATACGCTGTCACGTTTTGTGTTCTGACTCCGCACGGTCGGTAAGGTAGGACTAAGAGCTATGTGAACCTGGAACCTAAACCTCCACTGTTTTTCTCCTGATTGCCACAGCTTGTGAGGGCCTCATTTACATCAAGATTTTAGTAGCTCTTGTGACCTATTAGCCTGAGCTATCGTTATCAGGAATGTGCTCGTTTCCGTCAATGTTACCAATTGACTGTAATTGATTATTCGTTTCAATCAGCTGTTATCTCACGAGACTGAAATTTTCATCTCAATCTCTCTTGACACTTCAAACATTCCCTGTTTCCGCATGGTGTGATATCTGTTTGATAACAACTGGTTTTTGAATTCATTGTCTCGAATTGTCAACTCGATGCATCCTTACCTGATAGTCAAATAAATCTTGTGGTTGACGTCTTTTCTGTGATTGTTGTGCACACTTATCTTTGCTTCACCGTTATCCCTATCAGTCTTTTTCGGTGAAAATGTTGGTAACCTATACCGAGGAATGAAGAAATTATCCCCTCCAAGCTCTCTTGATATTATATGCTATAGAACTTTTGTTTTCTGGCTATCTAGATTGGAAGTTGCACTCTCATTCCTTCAGAGAAAGTAGCGTTATCCACCGTTCAACTGTAAATTGCGATCAAGAGAATTGATGAACAAGCTCCCTTCTGAGCCATCAATGTTTGAGGTTTAGAAATCTCAAGTTTGTAAAGGTCCATGTATTGTCAGTTGGTTCTGAGATGTGTTTGAGAGATATGTCCAGCGTAGCCATGGTAGGTATTTATGAATTGTTTAAAACTAAATTAACCGTATGAGTAATTTAAATTTTTTCGCATATTTCCAGAACGTCCTTGCCTCAAATCCCTTCGAAGTTCCGTCTAATGATTCCTCCGGTGAAAAAAACTTACTCCAGATCAATGCTGCTGCACCAATCGAGACTAGCTCAAATACCAGCAGTGGAGTGGTCCTACGTAGACGTCTTCCTGCTAGTTCTGTTGTACATTCCACTGATACGACTCAATCTGACCTACAGACACATACTTATCGCGAGCCTGATTTGGTGTTGACTATCACTCCCGTAAGTGTACTGGTTGTTTTGTTACGTTTTCATATTGTTATTATGAGCTAGCTACGTTGTGTTCTTTTTCCAACGTAGTTCACGTTTGTCTGGCAAATGCAGATTCATCACTTGCCGCGTCGTACGTTTTTCGCGTAATCTGGGTTACACTGAAATCATCAGCGTGGTGGTCCTTGTGAATTTTATAGGTTATGGTTCGGACTACTAGGTTTGTCGTTCCTGGTATTTTGCTGGTTTATTGACTATGGTTGGTCATACTGTCAGAAATGACGCGAAATTAAAGTGAATGACACTCCCGCTCTCATTAGTACATCAAAAAGTCAAGTTATTATCGTTACGATACGCACAGGTGAAATACGTTTTGGGACGAATTCAGTTAAACTCACTCAAGAGGTTTTCATGTCTCTTCTGTTCTTTTGCCATTATCAGAATATTGTCCGTGTACCTCTTGCATGGGGCGATCTGACCGCTTCTGTAGCTGCTTGTCTCAGTTTTGCCGCAAAAGCGGAACGATTAAGCATGTGGTGCACCGGAAGTTCACATAGACGGGATGGTATCTCAGTCTTCTTCAGTTTTTATTCGTTGTTTAGAATACTGTACTACAGAACCAGTAAAGTTCGCACATCGGAAACCCTAAATGAAGAGTTCGGACTAGTGGAGGACTTGCTATCCTGACGCGTTCCTCCTGCATCATAATCAAACGCACCTCCAAAAGGAAGCCCCAGTTCGGACATGGGAAAAGACGGTGCTCATTGGATAATCATACGAGGGTAATACCCTAATGATTGGTTAAAATGCAATCTTGAGATAGGATTAAGTCATACTTATAGTGTCGTCCAGCCCTATCCCACTGCGAATATCACAGGCATGTCATTGTTACTAATCCGAAGGATCTAGTCTGTTATCTCTAACTCCATTGTGCGTGTTTGTTCGTCTGCATTTGCGGTGGCATGTACGTTCAATGGACAGGCAGGCGGTTGGGGAAACGAGCTGAGAAGCGCCTGCGAAATTGGCTACGCCAATCAATGAATCAGTCATACAATAGCTGTGTACCAATCAGCGGATACTCAGCTCCATCGGTTGTCAACCCCTTGGCTTTTCCCAGACAAAAAACGGAGATACCTACATTCTTTCGCATGATTACGAAGTACGATTCCGTTAAACTGCTTCACTTTGCTACTAAAGCCTCCGTTGCCTGTCCAAAAAGATTTAATGATTACCAACGTAACTGCCTTGGTTTTCCTAGCCATTAGCAGATGTGTTTTGGGAAATCGCGGTTTATTATTTAGTTCGCTTTTTTTATTTTTGAGTGTTACATGTCTGCGACCCAAAGGTGTGCGAAATAAATTGATCTTGCATGTTTCATGTTATATTTATATATACCTGTGCATATGGAGCTGCATTTATCACAAAATGGCTAATGGTACACATCGATCTGTGAAGTCGTTTGGCAACCACTCTTATGTTCATATGGATCTTGCTTAGCATTTGATGTATCGTCTTTTTCGAACTCGTTGCATCGTGCGACATAGGGGAAGCATAACCAATCTGCTCTTCTATGACCGCTTTCGTTTGATACGAAGATAGCTGTTCGACTGTTCCTGATTTGTCAATCTAACCGGATAGCACCTAATTCACGATGTACTTACGTTCCTCGATTGGCGTGCTTGTGTTACTTTATAGCCTTCTGAACGTTCATTTGGTTGATGCATCAAATGCGTACATGGTTGGAACTTTAGAGTACTATCCATCCATCGGGTGATCTTGTGGGGTTGTATTGAATTGATTTTTGCGATTTGTATCATTACCTTCTTAAACACAAAAAAGAGCTTTGAAAATCCTTCAAATAGCGTGATTTAAAGTGATCAACTTATTCAGCATGAACTGTTGACAGTTTGCAACCTGCAGTAACAAAATTATCCTCGCAAACTGTTAAAGTTTTGTCGCGAGATGTATATAACATTTGTTTTGCCATCATATTAGATGTCACTATGAGTGAGATCAAGTTTGCCAAACCATCTGGATCGTACGGTGTGAATGTGTGATGTATTTTTATTATCACATTCTCTGTACAGCCAGCTATAAACCCTTGGATTCGAACAGAATGCAACGGAATATTGAGAGATTCACTCAGACCAAACTGGTTATGTACATAAGTTAGTAACTGAGAAAAATATACCACTTACAAACAATTTTGTGCACGAAATCTAACCGTTAGTAATCGGTATCCTGCAGAGTAATAGAAAAAACAACTAAATTGAGCGGCTCAAAGACAAACAAATCAATGTTCATCATTCCGATGAGAAAACGTCACAATGGGATAAAGTTAGTATTATATGCATTTATGCACTTACAGATATGTAGGTATCATGGTGGATAATGCGTTGGTTTCTCACCTGACAGTCGGGGGTTCGAGTTCTTGGATGGCTACTTTGTCAACACATTACGCGTAAAACCTATAGGTATCCAAATTGCTTACGCCCAGAGTCAACAACCACTACGTAAAATTGAGCGTTTCATCAGGATCATGGATTAATATTGTTAGTCAGCGTTGGTTTATAAGGTTCAGTCTTTTTGTGCTCCTTAGATAATCAAAGTTTTCACGCTTGTCAGATGCGATTTGATGGATTTTACTTTTACAGACATTCATATCTCTTATTGACTATTGTGAACGATATATGTTAAATTAGCACTGACCAAACACACTAGTTTGTCCATTGGTCTAACTAGCATGTAAGTCCTTTGATTTTCATTGGAGATTCCGATGGATTGTTTTACTCTTAGACTTTAGAATTACCTGTGACAATACAGTTAACCAGTATTGTTGACTTGTGTTTCATCTGAACAGATTGCATTTGTCCCATTCTCATCTGTTCACAGAAAACCTTATTTTTGGATACTCGTCCGGTACATCGACTAATTAGCGTGGAATCTCTTCGACCACTACCAAGACCTACGGTGCCTGAGAGAAAGCTTGATTGTCTGATAAATGTTATCGGTCCGAGACCAACCGGCACTTTATGTGATCCCATCCAGCGTCCCGTCATTAAAGTTAACGACTCTGTGCTCCCATGTGTTTCGTCGTTGACTGATACGTCCACTGGTTATGCATTGCACACTCGCGTATCTCGACAAAGCTGTTCCACTCTACCTCACTGGAGATCTGTGTCGAATGTGACGGAAGCCATTGATTCCTCTTCACAACCGCGTACACGGTGGAAATCTTCTTCAGATATTTTGCTGGCTTTGCATCCAGATGCCGGATCAGTTGATATGCTTGATCCTTCTTTTCGTCCAACGTGCCCGACTTACGCTGATCCACATCGGGAAGGCCCTCGGAATCAACATCGTACGAGTTCTCTTGGACAGTTAAGTTCGACCCTGTTCAGTCGAACATCGAGTGTTAATGAACTGACTAGTGAATCAGCGAAGCCTACGAGCAATCTTCATAATGTATACAGAAAGCAACGATTACATAAAGCCAATAGACGGAGGGAGAGACTGTCGCGATCCATGGAATCTTTCTCATCTCTGGTTCCTCCGCAATTAGTCAACCACGGTCGAGTTCGAAAACGTCTTGGTTTATTAGCTGGGACCGATTGTGCACAACTCTCACCAAAGACGTGCGATGATTTAGAGACTGAGTCTGTGGTTTCCGAGCCGTTTGGTGCATGCGGAGCCACACAGTCGGACAAATCTTCCTTAAGTGATGCTCCCAACATCTATACGATGGATGTCAACTTGTACACTTTCCGCATTGCAACCAGTTCACAGTTACCTCGTTGTTCGCGGATTTCTGCAACAGGTGATTTTGACGCTCGTGAGACTTTGGACATTATTGTTCCTTCCACTGAAGTGTACGAATTTGCAGTGTCCACTAATAAACTGACTAATAAATTATCCTCACGTGCACAACCGGATCAGCCTGTTCGTCTGATTGAGGATGAACTAGATACATTAGCTGATCGAGAAACTACGAATTGTTGGTTGGATCTATTCAGACAGCATGTGGATGAGCAAAGTAAGAAGTCTCCTTTATGGATTATTTTTTTCATCTACGCTCTTTACCAAACTAGCGAATGTTTTTTCTTTTTGCCTGATTATGAATCAATAGCTTATCGATCGGCAGCCGATAAGTAAAGCGCTTTAGTTATCATATCTTTCTTTCTGTTCTCCAGGTGTTTGCGTGCTTTGACACCATATATCAACTGTAGTACAACCGTTAATCAGGTTGTACAAGATGGCTAGGTTAGTTACAGTACTGGTAATCAACTCATGCTTCTTTAATATCAATAGCTCTCATATCCTATATACTTTCAGGCTGTACTATATCTGTTGTACTATGTTTAACGTAATCTTTGACAGGCATATCTAAGCACGAAACGTGTTTTCGGGTGTGAGGTTAGTGAAAAGATTGCTTTAGTTGGGGTTGATAGTAGTCATATCGTGGCAGTTCATTCGGACTTCTGACGGTTGATAACTGCAGACGACACAATCTAGAGAGGACTCGGTTTAACTAACACACGTGAAACTCGCCACTTTACTCAGAAAAGTGTTAGCAAGCGTCATTCATAGTAATCTGTTTGTTTCGCCTTCCGACACAACACATTGTCTGAGTCCTTTATTTCGTATTTGATCGTTCTGCTTTTTAGTCACCTGGGGACCTGATGCTTTTTCACACAAAGTCGTCGTTCCTCAAACAATGCCCAGCGTTTGCGACGCAAGCGCTCGGCGTTCGATGGCCTTTGCCGATGGTCCGTCGAGTACTTTCTCCAAGCTTTCGCTTTCGCCGTCTTTACCCATGCTTCTTGAAGTCAATTAAGGTGGTACGCGCGACGCAAACCGCTCCGTGACTTGTCACCGTGGTCACTAGTTGTTTCATGGTTTGCATCCTCACGTTCAAAACTCCTGGTGGCTCAGTGCAATCGTTGTTACCTTTTGACCACTCTCATCAGCTTTCCTGTTTCCTAACCAGTAACAACGGCCATGTATCTGTCTGCGCTTTGATTTTCACCTGTTTCATTCAAAATGTTTTTTTTTTACAGATTTTGTTTTCTACATGTTCAAATAACTGCCGTCTGTTTTCTTTGCCTCACTTGTTTCGTGTCTAATATGTTGCCTGTTTCATTTATGCAGTCAATTGATTCACTGTTTCGTATTATGTACAGTCACATACTTGTCATTGTTGGCTTATCTTTGAGAATTTCTAGTGGGCTGATGACAACACACGGACATAGATCTCTGAGCGTCTTCGTCCGCAACCTAATACACTTGAATAGACAAATTGCGTTGGTCTTGCTTTAAATTTGGACAGACTTTGAGTTTGTGTGTACAGTGCTCCCTTGTGTAGAACTTCGTAGAGATTTTGCTCGCGGTAGCTTAGTGATAACAGCACTCTTCTGCTAATCGTACAGTCGCGAGTTGAAACTCTGGTTACCACAACTCTTTTTGTGTAAGTTTGGTCAGTGACTGTATGCAAGCTCACGTGTGATATTGTACATCACCTAACAAGAACACTTCACAGTTGTAAACACTGGAAGTTTTAGCTTCGAGAGCTACGCCTCTGTAACGAACACTTCCGTATGTAACGGCTTAAATGTTTTAGAAAACCTTTAGCCTTCAAATGCTATTCCCCAGGCTCTTATGCTTATCACCATTTCATATTACCATCTTGTGTATGACTTCAGCTAGTTTTGCATTTTCCCACAGCCCATCTTGGACACTATATTTGCGGATGCTTGGCTGTTGTTTGTCGTCGTAGGAATAGGGATCGCCTTGGAGTAAGCTGCTATTCGCTAAAAGCGCACTATAACGGTACCCTGCGGAGACTCGTGCTTGAAGGTGTATCGGGTTGTTGAGTACTTGTCAACAGGTTTTTGACGGGCTCATTAATTTGCCTCGTGCATCCTGTAAGCATTGTTTATTCAAACATAGAATGCCGATACATAGTTAATGCTTATTTGTCACTTCACATTATGTCCTTTCACTTAAACTGGAGTCAACTGTTACTGCCTGTTTTTCTGTTTCCACATCAATCATATCTGTGCTTGATAACCACCGTGTTTCGGATTCTCTCGTATCTTCCCCATTTTTTATCCATACTAGGAATTTAGTTTTTTCCTCGGAGCCTTCCATTCCTCTGGAGTTTTCAATCGATCAACTTGACTTTCGTGCTCACAACACTTGTTTTCTTCTACTTTGTCTATCTTCCATTAGTCTGGTTACCAAATATTGAATAAAAACTTTCATCTTATGATCGCCATTGCTTTAGGAGTGAGCCCGACTGTGGCTTGTTCTGTAATCTGCACCCCGGAGAACATTTGTTGGCTTTACCAGCGCTCGTAATTTTTCGCCCCATGCTAGAATATGAGTGAATGAACAAGGCATCATTATCGGTCACAACAACTTTTTATCGCTCTTCGCTATCAGATTTATACGTCATTGGGCTGAAAGGTACTGATAATGTACGTTTTTACTAGAGGGGTAACAGAAGATATACGGAACGTATGTAGCATTTGGCTGGAACATATGTATACATTGACGGTACAGTAACAAAGGGGTGAGTGTACAGTAAGGTAGAGAGGAAGAGGGATGCGTTGTTTGTTTACCTCTAGTTTGACGCAGATTGCATTCAAGTCGCTTGCGAATACCAAGTGTTTTTTATGTCCGGTGTTTGTCCTTTAGTGTTTTTATGGGCTTACTGTTTCAATCTGCTCGGGTTGATTCGTCTACCCTATACACGCAAGTTGAACTCTGATCCTATCCTATTGGCTTGTTTTCCATGCATATCTCATTTCCATAAAGGGTGAACCACGTAGTGGACCGTTTCCAGAAGAACAGGGCAGTTGGATTGACTGCGACTCCATGGAATCCAGTAGCGTGTAAGACTGAATTGCGGGACTGGCTTGTGGATGTGTTTCCAATACAGCTTGGGCAAGATTACGGGCGAACTGCAAATCTGGCAGAAAACTGGAATAAGCGCACTGTGAGGAGGTAGTACACGCGTCAACAGGCCAATTGATTCCCGATGGCCATTGGAATTTGGTTGGCCTATTTGTAGAGTAGTTATTGGTAGCCATCTGCTTCTTCCACTTGGTACTGAGTGTGAGAAATTGAAAATCTGATAAAAATCGTTAATTCGATTTGTTCCAACACAAACTTGTGATCATCTGACAAGCGCAAATATGCTATCTAAACTGGGTGTGTTTATACACTGTTTATATTTGTTAGGTCTGGATGGTGTGATAGCTGAAGCGAACTGCGGTGTAAGTTTGACTTCCAGTCCTTATTACTCAGAACGTCTATGTTACGAATAGATTAGATAGATGTGATTTTATCACGCATTGTTGTTAGGTGACTGCGATTACTTGCTTCTACCTTGTAGAAGTTATAATATCTGCTTCAATTGGAATGAATAAGTAACATTGTCCCTTTATGCCAAATTATCTAATATATGTTTTGTGATCATTTTTAATAAGTGGTTTGTTAGTGATGGCGACGTTTTGTCTCAACTGATGCAAACTTTATTCCCGAAATGGTTAATTGTTCATGTAGGCGAGTATTTCCAGTCAACGGATCTGCTTGTTATTGACGAACGAGTGAACCAAAACCCATTTTGTGACGATGTAATGCTGATTGTTAGGGCGCCAGCTTTCTGTAAATATGTTGGCAATCGATTGTGTGGCTCTTTGTGATTGCGACATGAGGTGTTTTTATATCAGTTCAGTGATTCTCTGATCTTGGAGACTGATTACACAATTGCTTTGATCCAGTTCGTTGGATTAGCGTACGGTAATGAGCAGCCAACATGGATTAGCCTGAACAATGGATGGCACAAACCTTTGTGCCGTCTGCTTTTCACTGCTTGAAATAAGAATTAGTACAGAACTTGGGAGCCCAGTTGTCAACCCGGATGAAGTTTGTTCTCAGACGGCGTGATCAGTAACCCGCCAAAGGCTGTTAGTGGCCCTGTTGTGATGTAGTGGTGAGTGGTTTGAAGGTGAACTGGTGTTTTTGTGCGGATACATTAGCAATTGGACTACGTGGCTACCGAACCCCTAACGACGATCTCTGAGAAAAGATTCCAAATAGCTTGTTTCAAGATTGATACATCCTGTCGAACAAGAGCTGCTAGAAAGTAGTTCGGCGTTGATTTTTTTAAAGTTAATGATAAATGCTTTCCGTAATTATGCTCGATCTTGTAAACTTGGGCTTCAACGAAAATGGTATTGGGTTCGTGAGAGAGACATCCATTGATGATCTGAAGCAGGCTGGCTATTTACTTTGTCGTTCCCGATCGACCTTATTGAATTCCCGGGAAAGATCGTAGGTATCTAGTAACGAGCGAAGTTAATGTGGCCAGCTGTCTGATGTCATGCAGATGGACGTGGCTTATCAAGTCAGGATAACTTGAACGATAGCTAACTATACCTTTTTCAGCTTAAGATGTCTCGATGTCAACTTAAGATATCACAGGTAATTGGGTCTAGGCAAGCTAGTTCGGTTTACTCTCTGCACCTGACCTGATTCACAGACCTGGTAGGAAACATGGGTGACACACGTAATCGATCTATCATCAAGACATCCCTCGATGTTTACTCAGACTAGCATGTTCAAACCATTGCGCACTCAAAGTGTCTCTTCCCGTAAGCTATCACATCTCACAACGTCTACACTATGCATGTTCAGCGAGGCCAAACGTGTGCGTTTCAGTGCGCTTCTAATTCTGTGCGAGTGTGTGGACGTTCAAACTGTATAAAGTTTAACAAACTTCTGACAAAAAAAGAGACTAAGTTTTATTGAATGATGACAAAATATAAGTGTTCGCAAATAACGCCTGGAGAAACGTATTTTTGTTTGTGGTGACGGTCGATTCAAAATAGTTACCGGCAGGTGCCTTTTGAGACTACCAAGGTGTCAGTCCTTTACTTCGGAACGTATTCCGGTGTTCTTACAAACATTACGACAGCGCTTAAGTTGTATGGGGATTCGATTCACGCGCCATACACAGGTACCTTTCCGACGAAGAGGAGTAGTAGAGTATTGGACGATTAGCTTGTGTGTAGCGGAATTATTTGAGTAGACAAGTCAATATATTGGTATCATCAGATTGAATTATTGCTTGTGCAGGGGTTAAGTGATCAGACCTCTGAAATGCACTTCACGCGCACGTTGCCATGACTGAATGTGGCCATCTTCTAATGGTTTAGTCTCTGCAGGTTGAGTCGTTTTACCTCTGCATGATGAGTTGACTGTGTTTGATTGATTGAGCGCTGGAGACGTCCTCATGGGTCGACCATTAACTTTCTTCACTCAATTTTCCATGTGACTGTGATTTCGGAGGAATTCTTTTTGTCTCACGTTTACTTAATCTCACAAACAAAATAGTGCAGTATGACACACATTGTACGCTGAGACCACCAACAGTTGGGTAAAACCGCGTGGTGGTCAAGCAACA
>JTDE01000098.1:60311-93396 GCA_014338405.1 Paragonimus skrjabini miyazakii | reverse complement strand
TGTATCCATACCATTTCTAGTTCTTCCACTTAGTCTTGTTTTAATAATTTTCAATCTTCTTAGTAACGTTTTCTTCTAGGATATTCCACGTCACTGTTGAGGTGAGCGGCGGCTGGAGCCACAGTACCTTCTGGTCAGGCTCATGGCTGTTGTGATGATGATGATGATGATGACACATGACGTACGAATAATATAATGATACTACTTTTATCTGGAACCAAGTTTTTTTAATAAACAACCACAAGTCCGTACAAATATAGTAATGGGTTATTGTGAAGGGAACTATGTTCATGTCGCTTGATGTGGTTTACTGTTGTTTTCTGTTTACATCCATTCCATAGCGGTCAGTTCGAATTTAAAAATCGCACTCTGAAGCTTAAACCCCACTTGTATCAATTTCATTTTCTGTAGTTTGGATCAACCAAACAGTATGCTGCCCACGTTTTCATTAGGGTGACCTGAAATTCTTTCGTGCATCGACACTTCTTGAACTGTTTTCTCACGGTCTCAGTATCACGGACAAACATTAAAAAACTACAATGCTGCATAATATAAAACATTGATCATTTTACCTGATAAACGCTATGTGAATGCTAGGGCAAAGGAAAAAACGACACTTGACGCGATGGTACGTTAGCCGAACGTAAGAACACGCCAGCTTACCGTCTGTTCTGGAACCACGTCTTTATTTGGGTCTCAGTGAGATTTAACTCATTGGACAATTCCACCCGTTTGTTCAAGTTCAAATATTTGTCATTCTATATAACAGAAGGATACAAAGTTTGGATAAAAATGGTTTACAATACGAAAGTATTATTTTACAACGAGTTTCCTGATCTTTTATGTATGTTTGTCAAGGGCTATTGAGAAGGCCCTAGAAAGATTGGCCGAACGTGCATTGATATTGGAATAGATATTCGAAGCTCTCATTGGTTAATTCCGACTAGATTATGAGTATCAGTTATTTATTGATTAGATACACACTTCTGTAAACCGTATCCTTCATTACGGTATACGTGCGACCTATTCTAGTCTCGCTTGCTTTTCTCCAAATAATACGAGTACGTCCCACTAAAATGAGGTTTGACATCCAGGCTTTCGTGCTCAGGATTCACATCACAAGACCGTCGCTTCCATTCTAATTCAGAACACGTAAGCGGAGCATGGCGTATTAAGCGATAAGTTAATCCTCATATGTCCGGGCCGATGACGGCTGTCGGATGAGTGTTTCGGTAATTGTGAGCTTCTCCGTCTTACTTGAAGCGTTTTCAAAGAAAAAGGAGTTTGGAACTCCCCATGATCATCTTTGCGCTTCCCCTCAGAATACTTGTCTTCCCAGAAAGTTATGACTTAATACTGTTACGTATCGTCTCGTTGAGAAAGGATCACTTCTTTGCGTGAAATCCAGCTGTCATACTATCGACATAATGTATCCGTCAAGCACTTGCAGATGCAAATTGCCTGATGAAAACTCAATAGGATTCTCCCGTACTTGGCACTTTTTTTATGAAAGAAAAAATAACATACGAGATGGCTGCCCGGAATACTGACCTGAATCTACTACTGTCATTGTGTGGCTTGTAATGGGAATTGACACGAGACTTGCATCGACCCACTGAGTTAGAATATCGTTTCTGCAGATATAGAGTTTGTCTACTGGTTAATTGTTCAGTAAACCGCAATCTGAATTGTGGTCTGTTGTCGGGATCTCTCGTTATTATTGCCTGGTACCGTGGTTCCTTAGACAGTAAGCAATTCCGCTCCCTTAACTTGTATGTACAGGGTAGCACGAAGCGCTAGATTCTTACGCTGAATTTCCTATAGGTTTCTGGGGATTTCCGAGTACATTTCCAATGGTAGTCACATCATCACTTGATGTTCTTGGGCTACCAATTTACTTCCGGTCCTACATATTTCAAGTCCCCAGAAGTTTTGAAACCACTTTGTGGATTGATCAAAAGAAGTCTGTGTTCCATGTTTATTGCCAAACAATTCGGCAGTGTTACGATCATTTTCAAGAAGCAAGAGGTTGTCTGCGTTCATCGTTGACTAGAAACGATCTGTTTTCACATTGTTCCTTTTTCTGTTTCCATAAATGTTAACTAACTGTTTCAGTCAGTTAGAACTAAGTCTGACTGTGCGCTTTGTCTACCAAGTTGGACAATTCAAGCGTCGATCAGAGTGATGTTTACGTTATCTCGCGTCCTGCCTCGTTCACTTCGGGGATTATCTCAGAAGTCCGATTTGTGGACGTATCACCGTATTGAAATGTTTATCAAGTCAGTGTATACAACCAGTAACCCGACGAGTCAACAAACCGAATAGCCTAATAACTCAATTAGGACACAACCATTAACCGCTTATCATTTATCTGGGAAAGTTGTATGTGCACTCAGCGATTGGAGGTAACAAGAACAACCCTACCAGACAAAGCACGCGTCCGTGAGCGCATCACACACTGGATTAGGCTGAAGTCTCATGAATTGTAAAACATTTGGTAAGTTGGAAACAGTTGATGGACTGCGGTTTTCATGCCTAAACAAGCGAAAAGATACCAGTACATTAGTTAATTGAGCTAACAACGGTTCACGCTCGACCTGAACTACCTTTGCTTTACACTCCGGACTTGTGATGAGGTTAAAAAAATAAGATAGCTAACTGCTCCCGTTTGTATAATCGCTCCACATTGATATTCAATCATATGTGTTTTGTAATAGTTGAGGCTAGTTGTCTACTCTGGATTAACTACGTTAACCTGCAAGTGGTTGGGTCTGCTTCAAAATTATGAGATGCGAATCCTTCAGTGAGTAATAAGAACAACGCACTGGAGACTAGTGTACTTTTTGTGGTGTATTCTGTCAGTCTAGTCCACTTTGTAGGTTGTGCTTACCGGTGATACAGGAATCCGGTCTCGTTTAATGTCTGTTATCTGAGAACTGTTGATGTCTTCATAATAGACCAATGAAAGTTTATGGTACGGCATTGTTAAATGTGAAACGTTGCACATTTTGAAGGCTGGACACCATACACGGTTGGCAACTGTTTTGGTGCCCAGGTGCAAATCTTATGAATTACAAGTCTGGATTAGTCTTTCTAAGTACAAATGGTAGAGGCAGTATTTCATCGCATCTGCAAAACTTTCAGTTTAGTATCAATAAGTTCTTCCGTCAGAAATCATGTGACTGGTTCTGTACTTGTTTGGAGCAGCTAGAAGCTGTAAGTGTTGACAACATTAAATCACGTTTGTTTTATTTGGTGTGAAGGTTCATTTGAAAATAGTAGTACTTGCATGTTCTGTAGTGAACACCAAAGCTTTGATACTCCTGACTGAAACTAATAGGTCAGTGTTCGATTAGCTTTACATCAAAATCTTGGATGGTCTATCAACATCCGAATGACAACGTCGGTTCAAGAGATTCAAAAACTTAATACTGTAACCTATTACTTCACATGGTGGTTATACCAATTAACAGACATGTTCAAGACGCCTACAAATCTTGACAATTGCAAATTCAACAACTCAAACGAACATACCGAGAATTCTCTTTCCAGGCGTTCCAGTTGTCTTGTTGAATAAGCCTGCCTGGGTTTCCGTTCCACCAAGAGATTCTTCACATTTGCTCCACGCAGTTCACTGACTGTTTTACTAATTACCCTACTCTGTTGGTTACGGGATAAACGACCACAGAGTTGAGGGGCATCAACTTTTGCTGCCGTTTCGTCATGAAGATATCCGCTGCCAAAGCGCGATTTCACAGCTGCGACGTTTATAACCTGTGCAGTTTTATCCGATGGACTATTGCACTGAAGTTTTGGATTCAACGCGGAGTCCGTTTGTCTCCCAGTTTCATGGAACTCTGCATCGATAACACTTGAAAACTTTATGCTTGTATGACTGTGGGAACCGATTTGATCAGCAAGTGGGTCAGTATATTTCAGTGCACTGTCCACTCGATTTTCGGGTAGACTTCTTCCATTTGAATTAACTGCAGTGGTAACAAGTATTGTTTAGTTTATTATGGGCATTGTCTAACAAAACTTGACATTCACACACAAAACTATGAAACAGCCGGTTACTCATTGCTGTGTACATTTGACAAGACCGATTCTAAAGTGTAGGATGTATTGTGTACAGACATTTTGCTCGCATCTCTTTTGTTAATCCCGGTACAGTAAACTAATGCAACCAGTATACACAGGACGAGCATGACAACAGTGCTGAAAAATGCAGACTGTAGGGGATGAAGAACTGGGAATAACATTGTACAGGGTGCAATCACAATACACCTATTATCGAATCACTGGTTTTGTATGAAGTGTTGCTCGAGAACAAATCAAGATTTTAAGTCTGTTGTCAACACACACCGAACAAACGCTGTCCTTATGGAAAGACGTAGATTGTTAGTGTGTGAGATTGTTGACCAGACAGCCTCCACAACTCTGACCAATTTGTCGACCTCCCCAAAAACTCCTTTTGTGCCCTAATGTTTCTACTCCTCATCCGTTTATCCGTCTAACTCTTTCTACTGAACATCAAGGTATGTGCCACACAATCCGCTAAATCCTCAAGTAAGACTCGAGGAATAATTGTCGTCTAAATGAAATTCTTTTTATCTGGCTCATGTTGTTCCATCCTACCTAAACCTCACTTTCGTGCATATTTTTATGTTGCGGCGACTGTGACACTGTTTCCGAGTCAGAATGATTCTGATCCACATTCTTCATCATTGATGTCATGTTTGCTCGCTCTAATTTCGCTATACACCTGCTCAATCACAACATGATTTACATTTCTTAAACTTAAAAAAAAACAGATGTAAATTGAAGAATAATTTCCATAATTTCAAAAACAATACCTGTATATTCAAGTAAAAACTAACAATCAGCACGCTTCCGGATTGATCACAGGATTGACCAGCACAGCACGTAGGGTGAGGGAAATACACTGTGAATGCGTTCTCTCACTCCATGAACGAGTTACATGTTGGACATGACCTATATCTGGTCGTCCGATCGATGTATTTGTACTCGGAATGCGATAAAGTCCAAAGCCAAAAGTACGTCGTTGTGACTGCATGAACAAACACGTCAACGATTGTTAAGCCGCATTGAAATTATCACAATGACCGTGTTCACAATAGATAGCCAGCTAGGTGATGGCACAAGCAGATGCGGCGATTTTGAATTACTCTCCAAGGGTTGTTTGTAATTGGGACTTGTTTAAATAGGAAAGTGTACTATATGTGTATTCTAACGTGATTTTATTATACAACAACGTTGTCTGTTACCTTGGCACGATGGTCAGGCTTGTGTGCTGTTTTGATCCGGCGGGTTCAGCTGCCTGTGACTTCGGTCCTTGCAGGTTCAAGCATGTCAGATTGGCCAAAGTAGAGCAGCCAAACAAAAAACACATATGTTCGTTGTAGATGATCCCAGTGTGTTGTGTTTTCATTCGGTTTGATATCTGTTTTGCCTGGTCCGGTTTTGTGTGCAAGTGTGATAGGTTTGTCTACGCAGTTTTATTGCTCCTGTATGTATGCTCAGTTTCTTGGGATGTGTGACTGTTCAGCCTGTTCTACTTGGTTGATGCTGTCGCGTATGTGTGTGTGTGTGTGTGTCACCTCCTGCCTTACGATACAGGCTTTCGAGACAAAGACTTTGGTTGAGGGCCCTAATCGCTCTCCTGTCTAGGTTTGGGCGTCCTGGCAGTATCCTAAGCCCATAAAAACTGAATATACAACATAAACCAAATACCATACTGCATCGGCCATCGCGCAAGATAAACCGAGTCGCCCTATCTGCTGCACATAGCGGGGTGGATAGGCGAAAATATGCTACTGCCAATCACTCACCCTCATACTATCCCCCCAATATTAATCCCCGAGCAGATAATGCTCACTCAAGTTTCCGTCACCGGAGGACTAATCTGAAACAGGCTGGTGGACGCAACACAGTGCGTTGGAGCATGGGATATGCGTACACTGTTGGATCGATGCAGCTTCAAAGGACGACCAGAACGGCGCGCCGCACGGATCGCGATGAAACTGTGTCGCTATGAAATCGACGTAGCAGTCTTGAGCGAGACAAGGCTTGCGGACCAAGGTAAGTTACGGAAAGCAGGTGCTGGGTACACCTTCTACTGAATAGATTAGCCGGCAGACGGTGCTCGGAAGCATGTCGTCTGTTTCGCAGTCGCTGATCGCATTAACGCTTCGATAATAGGCGAACCGCACGGCATCAGTCCTTGAATGATGTCTATTCGTCTGCGACTCGGTTGAGGTAAGTGTGCTACATTTGTTAGTGTTTATGATCCAACTATTTGTCACACTGATGATACAAAGGACCAGCTCTATGATCAACTGTCCGTCACAATCCGGTCGGTGCCGGTGAGTGATCGACTGTTTGTTCTGGATAACTTGAACGCTCGAGTTGGGTGCGACTCCGTAACCTGACTGGGAGTCCTCGGGCCCTACGGCATTTGTTAAATGAACAAGAACGGTAATAGTCTGCTCCACCTGTGTGCTATTCACGAGCTGGCTATCACAAACACCCAATTCCAGCTGGATACGAGCGATATCACGACGTGGACTCCTCCACGAAGCGGTCATCACCATTTACTTGACTATGTAATTGTGCAACATTCCTGAGGTGCGTATCACGCGGGGTGATGCGCGGCGCTGAATGTAACGCAGATCATAAGCTGGTTAGAACCAAATTATTTATCCATGTCTGTGGGTTTGTTCATTGTAGATTATCCGGACAACGGCAGAATTTGGATGCCAATGGATTGGACAACTGCGAGACGAAGACTGCTTTTCAATATGCAGTTACCACCCGTCTGTAAGACGCTCCTGTGTCCACTATCCCTGAGGTTATGTGGCAGCACCTAAAGGAACAGATCACGGCAGAAGCTAACTAGGCGATCGGTGTCAAACACTATGAACCTCCGGATTGGTTCGATGATAACAACAACGCGGCTATCTCCAATTTGGTGCGAGAGAAGAATGCAGTCTTTGCCACTCCCACCATGGACCCGGACAATGAAAACAAAAGAGCGACACGCCTGAGTACTCACCATCAAATGGTCGAACGTGTTCGCTGAATTAAGGAGGACTAATGGAGGAAGTATTGTGAGCGGATGCACGGCTACGCCGATCACCGACAACACAAGCAGTTCTACGATTCACTCGAGGCGATTTTCGGTCCGTCTGTACAGTCTACCAAAGCAGTGGTCGACGTGGACACTGGCCGTTCGTGCACCCAGCCAGATGGCATTATAAAAATGCGGTGCAAACACTTTGATAACCTACTAAATAGTTCTGCAACCATTGACTGGATGTTCATGAACATATTACCGCAACAGGACACCAAATCTTCACTTATTCTCGCCCGGATTGAGGTGCAAAGATCGAGTAGACACCTGCGCAATGGCAAAGCTGTAGTCAAGGATGGATTGCTAGGTGAGATCCTGAACAATGGCGGACCGACGTTGAAACGCGCTTTGCTCCAGCTGGTTCACACCATCTGGGGGCAGGAAGAAATGACACGGGATTTTAAGGATGCTCTGATTGTACCTGTGTTTTCAGACAAGAGTAGCAAACAATGCAGCAACAGCTTTTAGGGCATTATTATGCTGAGCTGCCCAGGCGAGATGCTTGCTAGAGTCCTCCTGAACTGTCTGAATACAAACGTTTTGGAGGCCAGTGTTCCCGTGGGGTAGTGTGGATCTCGAGCGAGTCGCAATACGATCGACCTGGTGTTCACTGCTAGACGTCTTCAGGAGAAGTGTCGGGAGCCCAACCAACCCTTGTATGCTCTATTCGTAAACTTCACCAAGGCGTTTAATTCCGTGAGGCGTTGTGGACGGTGCATGCTATTGTTACACGTGGCCATGAGGGCGAAAGTACAGTCATGTGAATCGACTTATGATTTTGACATTATCACCGGCATGAAGCACGGTTCTGTGCTAGCCCTAGCCCGATTTAGTTTTTATTTGACTGCCTTGGTAACAGTCGCTTTTCAGGACTCTGGGGAGGATGGCGTTGAGGTACAGTACCGGACGGATGGGCACCTACTGAATATACGACGTTTTGGCGCTTTAACTCGGATACATACCTCAACGATGCGCATGATTCTTTTTGCTGATAACAGCGTAGTGTTGACATAAGGCGAAGAAAAACTGCAATGCCTGGCGACGGCCTTCGCATCCGTGGTATCCAGGTTTGAATTGGATACCAACACAGGTAAGACATTTCCTTTCGTTCAGTCTTCTTCAGGCGGAGGTGCTGCCTGTACACCTCCACCCCAGATTCGCACCAATAGGGACGTTGTCGGCAGGTGCACGAATTTTTGCCACTTGGGTAGCAACTCGTCCACTGATCTGTCTGTGGACCACGATTTAAGAGCTCGTGTTACCTTCGGACGTCTTGGAATACGCTTTAGGAAGAATCACAGCCCAAAGATTAGCTTAAACTCTTTGCTTACTGTTCAGTGGTGTTGTCTATACTACTGTACGGTAGTGAAACGTGGACATTGTAACAGGGGGACGTGTGCTATTTGAGCCGCTTCATATGCAGTGTCTGAGGTGCATCTTGGGTATTCAGCAGTCGAACATGGTTGCGAACACTGAGGTATTGCGGTGAGCGGACATGGACAGAACGGAAGCCATGATGATGCTGAATCAGCTTCGTCGGCTAGGTCACTTTCGACATATGAGCGATGGCCGTATTCGAAGCAGCTGCTGTGTGGATAACTGAAGTCAGGTAGGCGAAATCCTGGTGGTCAAAAGCGGGGATACCAGGATGTTGTGCAGGTAAGTCTTCCACGTTCTAAAATTGATTGTAAATGTTGGGAAGACTTGACTTTGAACCGAATTGTCTGGAGAAATACGATTCGGACGGGCGTCCGCGAGTTCAATGAGCACTTATTGCGCGTCCGAAAACGTAAGCGCGCGGTACGCAAGGGAGCGATCGGTGCTATAGGTCGTGGTGACATGACTGTATATGGCGTTGCGATATGTGCGTCTGTAAATACGCTGGCCGTTTGGGATTAGTTGGTCACCAGCGTGTGCAAAGTGCACCGTCGGCTAAGAGACGACGAATACGTTAGGCTCTGGTAAGTCCTATCAGTATATCCATTCTATTTCTGTTAGTGATTGCCTCGATCAAGACCATGGTCGCCTGGCAACTAATCCGCTCCTCTTTTCACAAACTTGGGTGTCTACGGTCTTTTATCCATTCTTATCTTCAGTTTTGTTGGTGTTGTATGACGAATGGTTTACTTGTTCTTTTAGTAATCCAGTGTGAATTTTGTTCTTCCCTCTTATCCTCTCCGAATGCACTGACATGTACTCGTATACTGAAATGCTTCTTGTATTACATTTTACATATCTTTCTTACCAGTTTAGACCTTGTCACCGAAGTCTCTCTCTCTGTTTATTTCCCGAGAGATAAGGGTTTCCCTTTACTGCTGGCCATTCAATTGACTAACCAGTATTGATCGGCTGGACACAGAGGCCTCACTCACACACCTACTGGTCTTATTCCCTCGGGTTTACACCGGATATGTGGTGTGTGAGTGGAACCGCAAGTGGTGCAGTGCAAGCCACTTGTGGTAATGGCTTGAAGCACAGGCGTTCTTTGGCTTCGGTCATTGTGACAGGCTAATCCAAACCGGATGCCTCCAACCATGATATAACATGTGTCCGCATACTAAGTGCATTCAAGTTACCTGAGTTGCCTCTCTTAAAGCACAGACTGAAACACAAGCTGAACACTATACGGTGGCTTGATGTTCTCACTTTGGGTGTCCTTAATCCCACCACGGATTTTCATGTGTCATAAGTCATTTGGAGGGAAGGTGACTTCCGTGGTTCCGTATAACTGTGGCGACTGCGCAATCATTTCGTAACAAGGCTATGCATTATACCACGTAATGTCACGATTGTGGTGATGTAACAGTAGCACAACCTCATAGTAACAGCTTACTTGTTTCAGGTAATACGTTTGTCCATACGGTGCTGCATAATGGTGGTGAGTGGTTTGAAATTTCTACGACTTAGGTGCATACGTGTGTGCAACACTAAATGACGGTTTAAGATTTTTATGATATAGTTACTCTAACGCTGTATTAATATCAGTCCACCGTAGTCGCTGAACAACATGATTTGACGAATAGCTCTGTGAATAAGTCGTTGCGTTGTTTCCTTGTCGAAATCGAACCAAAAAGGTCACGATTCTCCTAACGCGTTGTGACAGCTAGTAGCTTGGACACATGCGATTTCGTGGCAGTATCAAATATAAATTACTTTGCGGGAAACAGATCTTTTGCGCAGGCTTGCTCGTAAAGCTATCATTTTGCCCTTCAGTTGGACGACCTCTATGAATTCATATAAAGTTTGCACAACGTACTCCTTCGACAGAAAAAAGGTGCGTTTGGGTAGCCTACTGCAACGGAGACGAGTGGCTAAATGTCACCCAGGTTAAACCGGATAAGGATAAATATTGTCTTTACGATGTCGTTTCACTAAATTCCAAGAACATCAGATTGGAGAAGAGGTATCATTCAGCGTTAAAGATTCGCCGCTGAATTTGGACAGTATGCAATCACAATTGCAAGCCAGTCTCAATACAAAAATCTCCTTACCTACTACCCTAAGCAATCCCTTGAACGAACACCTGATTACGCCAAATAAAGTTTACCAAGTATCGGCGATGATGACTTCAAGAGAAGGTAATGGGAAACGAAAAATATAAGCATGTTTATTTTTATTCCTTATTCTCAGGTAAGCTGAGCAAATTCAGTGGTATTTGGCCAAAGAGCATCAAGTCAAATAGATTCACTAAATCGATTCTAACCTTTAATGCATATGTAATTTTGGTGGAGCATTGAAATAGAATAGGGTTCATCGTATATTGTTCAGCTTCTGCTTCACTCTGTGTCATTTGTCATGCTCTATGAGTGGCAACTTGGGTAACTCAAATGCACTGAGTATGCAGACGAATGTCGTATTATAAAATCACGTTATAATACACATATACTACACTTTCTTATTTAAACAAGTCCCAATTACAAACAACCCTTGGAGAGTAATTCAAAATCGCCGCATCTGCTTGTGCCATCACCTAGCTGGCTATCTATTGTGAACACGGTCATTGTGATAATTTCAATGCGGCTTAACAATCGTTGACGTGTTTGTTCATGCAGTCACAACGACGTACTTTTGGCTTTGGACTTTATCGCATTCCGAGTACAAATACATCGATCGGACGACCAGATATAGGTCATGTCCAACATGTAACTCGTTCATGGAGTGAGAGAACGCATTCACAGTGTATTTCCCTCACCCTACGTGCTGTGCTGGTCAATCCTGTGATCAATCCGGAAGCGTGCTGATTGTTAGTTTTTACTTGAAGATACAGATGTTGCTTTTGAATTTATGGAATTTCTTCTTCAGTTTAAATCCGTTTTTCTTCCAGTTTTAGAAAGCTATGTAGATTCCGCCTTCAGATTCTGACCTGCCTTTTTGCTATTTAAACTACAGTTAGACTGAACATCACCCACAATTGATCACAGCTGTCGTATTCCCATAGACTTCCCAGTCGGCCCCTTTAGAAAAAAAGCACCCAACTTGACTTTCGCTCTCATTAGAGCTCGACAGTAGTGCTCATTATTAATGAAATTACAGTTGACAGTTCTGATGGTTGGTATAGTTTCAATGATTCGAGTCAAACATGACTGCCAATTATCAATCCGTATCGTACGACTAGCAGGACAAATGCACTTATTCCTGTGCGCCATTGTGAATGCTTGCGGAACCACGTCGGGGTGAGCCAAACACAATGCGCGCACACTCGATCTGTTCATGTGAGCTCTACACAGCCTTCCTGGAAAACTCGCCATCCCACATTCTAGCGTCCTCTTTGGGTAGTAGACAGTTCGAGTAGTCGACCGATGAAGCTAAAATCGTCAGCGTTTGAATGCTGGCACGACCGGTTTGATACCGAGAGACAAAATTACCAACTGCGAATTTAATGTCAATTGTGGTTGAAAGGGGATCATCCTGTTGTGTGATACTGGCGTACTGACTTAATTCGCTCACTCTTTGTGATCTACGATACGAGGCTAGCTGAACAAGCTATTTGGTACTGACCTCAATTGTTTGGTGAAATACGGTTAAAGCGATCCAGATGTACACCATGTGAAACACACTCTAATTTGCTTCAATGTTTGAAAAAGTTTACCGTTAAAATTAAGAAAATATTCTACTTAGCATTTGCGGAAACCCGTTGCGGGTACTTCCTCATTGCGTTTTTTAACGTAAAAATACATGAAGAATAACACTGAGGAAAGAACATTGTATGTCCAAAACGTAGGTCCTAAAGGTGTTGGATTACCAATAGAGGAAACAATTTCTATCCTGACATTTACTTCACAAGGAGTGTATTAGAAAACGAACAAAAATGCTCATCATAATATGGAATCATGGCAGGCTAAACTTAACAGATAGTTGCTCGTGTGCAAATAAAGCAGGGTTAAGGTGATATATCACGACAATCTCAGCACACCTCAGGACCCGTGAATCGTGATAACACAATGTGGACGAGGCTAACTACATATTGCGGCCTTTTGAAAAATTGTCTCAAAATCGATAAAACTGAGTGGCCTCACCATCTGCTGTGTCTATTGTGCCAATTTGTGAAGTCCGTTCATAGACCTGTCCAGACACCTTCTTTCGTACTTGAGGTCAAAGATGGGGTTGTTCAGTCTGTGTAACTCAATTCGCTCACGGGAATGGGTATACACAATGTCGTTTACCTTTCAGTAGCTTGCCTTCATTTGACTGAAGACAAGTGCAATCTATATGCTGGTTTAAATATTCTTAATTCGATGGCATCATTAATCTGCCCGAACGAACATTTAGTTCGTTTGATTACTCACATCATCCCAAAATCCTCTTCATTATCATTTTGTCAGTGTTATTATATCCTCATATGCAAGTTCATTTCAACATGTACAGGACTTCCTTGAAAGCTGAACGCACGCGAACGCTCACCCCCAGTTTGATGAAAGTGATGCGCACATAAACGCGCCTACATCGTTCCAGGGGACTTGCTTATTCCAACACCAGTGGATGTCCGTACACACAATTGCATGTAACTCACCATGACCTCTAGCTGACTAACGATTACACCTTGATTCGGCTAGTCGGCTCGCTGTCGAAAAAGATAATTAGATTAGATGTGGTTACCATTGCCCGATTAACGATTACGGTTTGATCAGATAATATCCTGTTTTTCATGACTAGCTTAATTAGCCTGCCGAGCATGTTGTGTATTTCCATGCGTTGATTGGTTAAGTATTGAACTTTGTTTCGGTGATATCGAATCCTATGAGGTGATGGATGTATGACGGCGTGATTGTGATGTCTCTGTACACATTCTTATCGCCCAAAGACTCGAGACTGGTTTATTTTGATGCAAATGGTTAGGGATTCTGTAATCTTGGTATGTACATTTTCGTTTGGTTAGCCAAAGCTAACTGACTTCAAGTTGACTGGAGCTTCTTTACCGTTGCTTCGGCCCTCTTCACGGACTAGTCGCGCACGCGAGGCAACTCAGTACACGAGCGAAGGGACTCGACCATGGTTGACTCTGTGACTGTTAAGCAGCTTAACGGAAAGCATAATGGACGAATCCCTCTTCCAGAATTAAGCATTAGTCTGTTCCGTCTATACTCCCGAGCAACCTTTTGTGGAACTTTCGTTAAAGTTGTCCACTTCGTCTGGTTAAGCAGGTCATACAACTACGACCTCAATACAACTGCGAAAACCTTAGAAAATCTCCTTCATTCCTAATGGTATTGGCGACAATCAGTATTTGCCTGTATGTTGCGTTTAACACATATGATCGACTACCCGCATACTACAGGGGACCTAGGTATATACTCGGTGCCATTTTATTCTAGTGTACAACGTATTGAGTATGGCAGACTGAGTAACTTCAATTTCAATGTGTGTTCGTTAAGAGTGTTCGTGAGTTCACCATTCTCACTCATTTGAACCGTGCAGGAATGCGATTAGGTAAAAACAATCTTTTTCAAACGATAATGTTCCGATAGGTCCGTTACAGCTTCCGTGTTTGTCCTTTCCATCCAGGCATCGTTTATCATGGTCAGTTCCATAGTAGACTAGACCGAAATAAAATTTCCAGGAAGGTTGGAAATCTAAAGTAGGGCTGGCCAAAACTTTTTGGTTGGACCTCAATCACGTCAACTTAATTGTCATTTTTGGCTGGTGAATTAAGTAACATAACCAAAGTACAATTGTTAACCGGCCGGACCTTTCTGTGCGATTGTGAGCTGTCGCCAGCCACTGGAGGTGAAGTAGGCGAGCCCACTAAGCGATACACGCGAGTTCATATGTATATTATTTCCCTCATACTTTTAGAGCGGTCGCCCTGAAGTGAACCATGGACCACGAGAGAGACCACATTTTTAAAACCCTTCAAATAAACCCAATGGTTATGTTAAGTAAATTCTCTATCAAATTTTTACTGTTGAGCACGCGTTGGAAATATTTTGCCTATGGCGTAATGCTGGTGTACCGAAAATGATCGCTTCGCGAGATCGTGTAACCCGTTGTTAAGATAGTGGGTTGCGCCGCACGATGTCTTCATTCTGTATTATGCAATCTTTAACGGGGTTCGTTTCTTTACCTTTATCCTCAATAACTTCGTACATCAAAAATTAAGGCTCGTGTAAATGCCCTCATAATTTTATCGCCTGCATTCATTAAAAGAGCAGAAGAGGGTTTTCGTCGTCAATATATGGGCTAAAAATACGTTATATGATTGAGTGCATCCAAGTAGTCTTCCATAAAAGCACCCAATATTTGTTTCCTTGGATGACTGATTCGTACACAGATGAGATCGACAAAGTACAATGGATTATCACTAATGTGGCGTGATGTTTCGAACTAAGAAGTCAAACGCCACACATGGAAAGCTTGAACGTTTAAATAACAGCTGTAAGAAGGTTATGTTTTTCAAGTGACAAGAGGATCCTACATGCAGTGAACGATTAAAGTTTCAGTCGGTTTCCAACTGTTGATACATTACATAGCATATGCATATTCTCAGGGTTCATAATTACTGCTCTCTCTGTACTTTACTAATTCGAGCATTAAGGATGATACTGGTGTGTGGTACTGCTGCTAAGTAAATAATATGAGCAGCAACGTTATTAAACACTGCGCTTGATTAGTTCGTCTGTGAAATCGTGTACATATTTTGAAGGTGCCAATTGTCAACTGTCTCCACAATGGATCAGTACAACAATCCCAGATAATGTTAATGGCTCGTAGATAGAAATTACAGTGCATGTTTTGTGCAATCTGGTCCCCTTTGTATCATGTAGTCAACAGTGACACTAACAAGAAGGTGCTGCATAGATATTTCGTAACGTCGTTAAATAAGATTAACTCATATATTCTGGTTACTGACTCAAATTGGCAACGTGCATTATTCCTAGGATTACCGACGACAAATAGCAAATGGTTGGTTTTAGCAGTTGATATCTTCGTTTGTGATGAACTTACAGGTCATTTGGTGCTTTGCCAATGTAGCGTTCTGAAGACAAGGGATGTGTGATGCCTACATCACAGCTGTTCGAATCGGGTTTGTTAGACAAATATGCCTAAATATTCCTGACATTTTCCTACTACTAATGAGTATTTCAATAGTATACATAAATCACCATGAAGACGTTCCGGGTGCTACCCTCAGCCCTGAATATTTGATCGGAGTTAGAACTGTACCGGCGATTTGTAGCATAACAGAATAAAGAATCCGTAATAGTTTACAACTTTTCGTATATTGTATTATCGATCCACTAAAAAGCAACGATTTGCTTGATAGAAAACATGAATCGATATGGGACGTTAATAATATTCTGACCAAACATGGCAGGCGAAGATCGACAGTGACCAACATCAAATACCGACTACCGATTAGAAGTGTTTCACAACGTTATATAACTTGCACATTATAAGCATTACTCAGGATAGTAAATCATAAACCACTTCTACCGCTGTGATGTATGGTTAGTGAATGTTTTGTAGTATTATACGATGAGTCTGACTCATCAACCAATAAGCTAATTCTAATTCAAACTACAACTAAAATGACATATATTCCATAAGAATCATCACAACCCAACGTCCATAGTTCGGTAATTATTTAAAAACCTATAGACATCTGTTGGGAGAATAACTCTTATCGTGTTTTAAGATATGGTTGGCTAAGAGTCAGATACGTTTTAGTTGCTTGTACTCCGGAGTCGTAAGTCATGTGGTTCAGATCAAGCTAGCATTCACGGTTATGAATTTACATAAATGACTGAATGCAGTGAACGCTTCTAAAGTGAATTATTCACACCTTTTGGCAGTCCCACTTTTTATCTTCACATCTGCAACCGATGCAGAGTTTAACACCCACCTGTGATAATTACCATAATTTGTGGGAGTCCGTCGTTATGGTTATCTTTGAACTGAATGGCTTGACAGAGGAACCTGCTGCTCTAATTTCCCTGATGACGGAGACGGAACAATTGTAGTGTAAGTCACCGTCTATCTAAGCTATCCTACTAAGTGCAAACAGGGACGTGGACCGTTGTGGGATGTCGCTTTGGGAGTGGTACCAAGAACGGTTATGGCGTACAGACTGGAAGTCTGAGGTCAGCTACATCGATCAAGGTAAACAAGGATATAACATAAATATACATCGACAATTTTATTGAAACCATCTCAAGAGATACTCACAGAACTGGTGACCTAATGATATGCACCCATGACAGGGAGTGTTTCTGGTTTGAACCTCGTTCATTCTAGAACTATTTAACGGGTCCCAACGAAAGTGAAACCGGTGGCATCGGGCTATTGGTTTGAAAGGGTATGTCGTTGCCTACTGCAATCGCCAGCCCCTGCTTTCCTCTTCTTGCAAGCTAACAACCTAAGATGAACCATGCGCATTTACACTAACGTGATTTGAACAAACCATATATCAGTTATATTATTTACCCGTTCACGAGGGATATTACAATGACTAGTGGCTGGGCGAATAAGAGCTTCACTTTGTAACACTGAGAATGGCCGGTTCCTACCTCATTTAGATTATCTCATCCTGGTGATGTTAGGCAAGAACAAACTTGGTCGGCGAATATCGATATCAGAATGAACATTATGAATTGTTCAACGGTAGTAATAAATTTCATTGCCAAGCTCGGTCAGACAGTTTTATTATGCAATTGCTGATGCAGTGTATGACGAGCAATTAGGAGGCTTTCACAGTAATGATTCCGACCGTCACCGCTGAGTTGGTAGCCTGAAACCCCCGTTTACATAGAAAACAAGGTGGTCTCGTAGTCAAAATCGGACAACTAACAAGCCAAGTAACATCAAAACTTGCATTTGCATGTTTTTTGAATACTCACCAGGTTGAATGTTGTCTTCTGACATATCACATAAATCAGTTCGCTTGCCAGAAAGATCAGAAGCCAAAGAAGACCCATCGCGTGAATTTTCGCTTCTCCTGTCAGAATCGGAATAGTGAAACGAGTGGCTTGTCAATTCAAGCGGAAGCATGAAGCCCTTTAATCCAAGGCTAGACTGGGTAGCTAGCTCGTAGAGATAGGGAGGATTTTTAATAACACCAGTACAATCAGTTTTCGTGCTTCTTGCGAAGATTTTACGTAAATTTTCCCGGCTGGTGTTGTTTTCTGCGTCCGGAACTAATTGCATTTGATTCAGAAGAATTTCCGTCATAGGCGTACATGTTTGTATTGCAGTGAAGGCAGTCATCAGGCTTTTGAAATAATTGTAGACCAGTTTAGATCCTTCAAAGTCAACCCCATCAGCCAACGGAAACAAGGAACTGCTGTTCGAAGTGAGTAGGAAATTGGAGGAAGTTTGTTCTGGAAGCTCGTCTGAATTTTCTGTCCGACCATCACTGTTGTCTAAAGCTGTTCTGGAAATCGGTGCACTCACATCTTCCAGCACTTCCTGCCGGGAGTTCGTCGGCGTTCCCAATCCATCATCTGTGGATTGCAGGATCCTGGCAATATGAAATTGCGTGGTCATTAGACGGGTCCCAGCTGAAGTTCAAAGTATATCAGAGAGCTAATGTTCGTTGATGAACGAGAAACTAAATGTGTAAACCAATTTTATCTCAATACTCTGAATAGTTCTTGTAACTTGGTCAAGTCCGATACAGACACTATTGTTTTAACTAATAGTTAATCTTTAAGGGTTTCGTATGTGTGGTCCTGTACACTGTTCGCTTGAACCGGACACTACAACCGGTCACTCACTTCTGAGGGAGTTAAGAAACTTTCCACTAGGTTAATTTATTTTTGACTCAGTTAAATTCATAGTACAGGTAACCTTGATAGAGAAGCTAGTCAAAGCATAGAAATATTTAGTTCTTGAGGTTTACATGCCTGTTTTCAAAGTATCCGGTAGCATTGTGTGTATTTATATGATAACGCTTCTTCTAAATTAACGTCCGTGAAGGAATAACTGAAGCGATTACGTGGTTTGTCGCTAACTACTTATCTGCTGTTCTTGATAGTTTTCCGTGGTTTGCTGTATTTTCTATAAATAAAACTATTGCATTGACTTTTAGTATATATTTACAACCAGTCACTGAGCCATATCGTGCACAAATACTGTTGTTACTAATCGAATATTAGCTTGTACTTTTCCGGCGTATTGTAACAGCTGTTTAATAAGTCGTATATAAATACTTGGCCCACCGGCATGTTACATAAGCATGACGCGTCTAATTTAGAGCAGCACGTGTGTACTAAAATGTTAGGAAGGTTTTCTAATGATAGAACTTGTGCCTTTGACGTTAACTGCCGGTAGTGTTTTGGTGAACATTTCCATAGGAGTTTCTCCAGCCTAAACGAAAGAGATGTGTATTGATTTCAGCACAAATGAAGTGAGTCTGGAACTTGTCAGGTTGCTATTATAGGGTAGTTGAAAACGTGTAGTGGAAAAAGTAAATTAAAACAATGTAGTGACAAAATATAGATTACAAAAACAGTAAAGGTTTCAAAGTTTATTTGTGGTTAATATAAACCTTGTTAAAAACAGGACTTTGACTTTGCATAAAGTCGTTTTGGTCAGAAGGTGAAAAGATGCATACATTAGAAAGTTGGAGTTGTTGAATGTTTGGATCGAAAAAAGTACGGACTGAATTTGCTACCAAGTTATATTTGAACAAAACTGGAAGTTTCCGCCTTTATTATTCCTCACTGTATTTACCACACTTTGTTGTACTTTGTTTTTCTGCACTTTCGTATTCCTCAATCTATCAGTATGATTTTTAATTTTATTTAAAAGCAATTCCTTCGGCATTTTCCAAATCCATGTATAGGGGTTTCTGTGCCATGTTTCTCGTAATTGATGTCAAATTAGTTACAAGGTGAAACAATTTAACTTCATGCTGGTATGGTTTTCCGAGATTTAATTGTATTTTCTTTTTTTGGGTGGGTGGGTGGGAAGTACTTCCAAACATCAACCGTTCCAACATTCTGTTCATATCTTCCTTGCATAGATACTGGTTTAAACAACCCTAAGGGTCTAACTTTGTGAATAGTACTTTTTCTGCCTTCGTTTTATTTTGTTTATACAAATCAGTTTTTGTCTAACTTTCTCTCCCTTTGTTTTACTATCGTTGATAAGAAATTTTCTGTATTAACGCGTGATTAGTTATGAACCACTACAGTGTGGTTGAAATTGTGTCAACCAACTAAACATGAGGTTCTTTATTCCTCTGTTTACACGGAGAATCCTAATTGCGTGTGAAATGTTCTACTTGAACACAACAGTATTAGTGCTGAACCATACTTGATTAAATGTACGATAATAAGCCGAGGTATTAAAGTTTGTACAAAAGATTACTTGAATTATGGCAGTTAAATATGGTGTAGGAAACTATTGCTTACTTGGTGAAATATTCAACTTGTCTTCGAACAGGTCTCCCAGATATTCACCCTCAGTTGTCGGAGGAGATACACTTTTGAAATTAGTAGACACTGTTGATAGAAACTGATTCTGAACAGTCCCCATATTTTCAAAACAAGCTGCAAATATGACCGGGGTAGAAAACCGGGAAACAACGCAATGGGAATGTGATTGGTGCAATCAGGCGTACAGATAAGATGCGTTCGCCAATGAACGTGTGATTGGCGCGCCTAAACGGAGACAAGAAGAGATGATGTTCGAGGATTTCATTTCGTTACGACCCCAACCTAATGGACTTTCTCTCCACCACATACTACACTTGCTTTCACATATTATCCCATTTGCGTTTGCGTATTTACGTGAGGCTTAATTGTGAGTTGAATACCAACATTACAGTTAGACAACATTTCCAGTTGCTTACGTGGTTAATATTTGTGAAATCGTTCTCTGTAAATCATGCATGCTTTCGTCTTACCAGAAGACAAAGTTGTCCCTCCTGATTGCAGCTGTATTTATCAGATCTTCATATTTTGTTTAATACCACACACAACAATCATCACTATGTACTGGTCGCTTTGCAGACCAACATCACATAACCTATCCGCTCCTGAATCTTTTCAGAGGAAAGTAGTTATGCTTGTATAGTATAACAACCCAATGCCCGTTTGGTAATTACAGACATTTACGTGAATGGGGGAATTGTTCGAAAGACTGCTATAAAATTAAAATTGATACTCATATAAATCTTATGAACGTTTCAAGCACTAATTAGTTGAGCTAAGTTTGGCAACTCCTAAGTGACGGAGCTGCTGGTTTGGTGTGCGCTAGAGACACCCCCTTAACTCCCGACGATTGTTTACAAGCTTTTCAAAACATTTCGATCACATTGGTAGTAGATGCTCACCGATTTACGATATGCCTGCACTATATAGTGCAAAGTGTTCACTCTAGAGTAACGGCACATGTCTGCAAGCATCTTAGACGAGGGCATGTTAACGGCTGCGAAATGTTTAATTTGCTCGCGACGCTGTGTTGGTATAAATGTGTGCAAAGCAGTAATTTTCCATTGTTACATAATAAGAACTTGTATTTAGTGTGGCAGCCGAATGCAGCCTATCCAAAAGCGCTGTCCTTCGGTGTAGCCATAAAATTTAGCTCATTTGAGAAGAATGCATTCGTAATCTTTTCGCTTCAGACTTTCCTACTTAAGTAACGGTAACTTCATACGACAGATAGTAAAGAATATCAAACTAATCATTTCTGCTTCGAATACAGTCTCCCAACATTTTATCTAGATGTTGATATGTATTTGCCTACTACTCCCGATTGAGAGTGTGGCAAACTGACTTTCTACCGAAGCATATATCCATTGATCGGCAGGTTTTCCCTCAACGCCATACTACATTATCATGGCTGGAACCCTAGGGATCTGCAACATTTTTGTTTACACGCTATTACTCATAGTATGTAACTTGATTCATTTATGCCTGCATATGAGTTTACGATTCTCTCACTGCTATCCATTAAGGGCCACTTATAGATGATCATCAGTCTAACAGGTTCTTCCTGAAGGTATCCAATAACACTGAAGTTGAATCCGGTGGCTAATGTAAAGTGAAAATTATACTAAGTTTGAAAGCATAGCAAAGCTTGTTCGATTGGATTCCGGTGAATAATCGTTTGTGTACTGTCAGACCAAGTGCACTAATTAACGCCTAGCAACACAACTTTTATCGATTTACACCTTAACAGACAGTTGTTCATAGGCTATCAACCTTTTACAGTGGTTAACGCAGATATTCAATCTGTTGATTTTTCTCCAGAAGAGAAACAGCCGAGTGGTTACTGTAATGCCCGAACACAAGGCATTGGCAATTGGGAGGAATTGCTGCAAATATGGGCATCTTACGGTCCCTACATCACACGTACTGCGTTTTAACACACGAAGAGTACTGCAATACGTGACATTTTCGGTCATGAACGCAGATCACTTACCCAGTAGTTAGTTATAAATGACGTCACTCCATTAAGGTCTACTGTGCATTTTTGTCAACCACCTGGCATCAGATCAGGCTGTTGTGTGCTTAGAGTTTATGCTTTTGTATATCGAAGATTGCTAAGCACCAGCTGAGGAAGGAATCCATGACATTGACGGATAACCTGCCTCTATCAAATCAGGTGTGAGAACATAATGAGGACTGGGCGAATTTCGTAAAGACTGTGAAAGCCTGCTGTTCCGAAGAATTTGTGAAGTTGCCTCAAAACCGGCCTTCTCCCAAGTAGTTTCACTTTTTAAGCCAGCACTGCCCTGTCTCTGGTAGCTTTGGCTACAATTACCAGCGAGATCTAAGGTGACAACACACAATTACCTTGCGTATTACTCGATCAGACTATTACAAAGGGCTGAACGGACTTTTATGTCTGAAACTAGCGGTGATATTTTCTTTCATTCATGGTTGTGTTTACTGTTGAGTTGATTCAACTAAAAGTACATTGAAAAATGACGGTTCACTTAACATAACTTGATCAGCCATGCTGATAAGCGCGCTGCATATTTTGAGAAATCGTTTTATTGATTTGAGCTTGAATATAAAACGATGAACCCCAAATTGTCGGTCACTGGATTTCAGACAATCATTTGTCAAAGGCAGAAGCAGCAATGTAGCGTGGTTTGTTGAGATTTAATAAACCTCCGAATGCAGACCATTTCCAAAGCTCTGTTTTTGGTGTTATTATCGAGAGACTAATCCGAGAACTGACAATACTCCTGGAAGGATTCAAGATCGAAGGAGATAATTCATGATTGGTATTTATCGACAGTTATTTCCGTTTTCAAGAACAAGCTTGGAGTCTGTTTGACAATTACAGAAAAGCCAGTCATGTCTTTATCACGTCTAGGTTACTCCATGGCTTGGTAGTGAATCGGCTCATCAAACCTACATTCATATTTCTAGATTCAAAAGTTTGTGACGATATTTACTTCTTACACGAGCTCCAGAAAAATATTTGAACCTGGTAAGTTCGCCTTATACTTGCCATACAACTAGAGGAAGAATTTGTAAAAGAAACCATGTCAAGCTTCCCTATCTTTGTGTGATATTCGCCGGATGTTTCTGATTTCTCCTTCCCTGTTCAACTTTGTAACGAACGACCTTATAAAATGTGTTTTCCAGAAATACAGTGATCTTGGTGATGGACATGGAACATGCGGATGACACCGTTCTGTCTAACCCCTAGTCGAAAGAACGTAGACCTTACTGAATGGGATAAATAGCAATACTGGTCTACATGGAATGTACTTCGTACATTAAAAGTGTAGGATGCCACTTTAAGACTGGATCGCCCCCCTATCCTGACTTCCGTATCGCAGGTAGCCTGTTTGAGACTGCTGGCTGATTCATCTGTCTGGGTAGCATTATCTCGTCAGTTTGTAGTGCTGCTGAAAAGAGATCAGCGGAACTATCAGAAATAAGTTTTGCCGGTACCAACTTCTGCTTTCACTGATGTCTAAAAATCGCTCGGATACCGATTACTTGGAAGCTGTATGATGTCTTTGTGCGGTTATTATACTTCAGGGTTCGGAATTGCGGCCCGTTTTTGATGAAGGTATGAACGGATTGACAGTGGTGGTTCACAGTTTTCATTGACAATTAATCCACATCAATTCAGATGATAAAATAAGCAACGCGGTCATTAGTCAGCTCAGTTTTCTCAAACTACATACATGAAATGACACGGTGTAATACTGAAAAATGCTGCCTGCGATGACTGGGCAATGAACTCCATACGTCGGTCGACCGATTACCGTGCTCGGTATCATTCACCGATATCACAGACGGCTGGACAGTATCACGATGTGGTCAGGCAGCGACGTTGTTACAGCTTACGAAAACCTTGGATTCTGTCTTTAGCAGACAACGGGAGTCACCTGCCAGGTTGGAGAATTTATACGTCAATTAATGGTGTGTGTGTTCAATACTACTTTGTCTTCTAGTTATCCAGTCAACCTCTTAACAGATTTTTATTCAAGAACAGCCACTTTATCTACAGTCATTTAGCCAAACTCAGGGTCGTTTGTGTATGCGTGTTTTTTGCAAGTAGAAAGCATGCGTGCTTGAAGGGAAGTTGAAATCCGGCAGACAGCCAATCACACATGAACATAAAAACTAGTAACATATGAAAGGATGCGTCGAAATCAGTGAACCTAACTTAAAACAATTTACTCACGTAATTGTACGGTGTGGTATCGACTAAACTGTTTTACGCGGTCGAACTGTTTGCTGTTTCAAATTTGTTCCATTCCTGTTAGGTGACAAACGATCTATAGTGATGCTCAAGTTAGAAGCTAAATCTCAGCAAACAAATTTATTATTGATAACAGTTGGAGTCCGATGTTCACAGAATAAACGAGTCTGTTCAAAGAATTGTTGTCCCTGACATTGTAGTGGTTTTTATGCTGTTTTCACTCAACGCTTTGCAGATTTAGTTCATTTGGTTGAGCGTCCAACAGTTTTTAGTTTAAACTGAGTTAATAGTACATCAGTTTCAATCAAGGATTTTAACGAACGTACGATGCCCATGTTTCGTTACCATGCAGGAGAAGACTGAATGCGCAGGATTGAGTGTGTCACTCATAGTCAGTATAACGTTCCTCCACACTGTCTTCCAGAAGTGGATTATTATTGCCGTTGTTTAAGAGATGTACTGATTCAGTGAGGCTTCAGGGAACGGGTTGTTGATAGAAGTGGGGTCGCATTAGACGATCGATCACCAGTTCAAATGACTCACGTATAAGTGATAGTTCAACCCATAATATTCGTTTATTTCAACTAGAGAGTCTTGTCTCAGACTACACAAATAAAAGTCGAATTTTCGATAAGGCTGAATTAAGTTTTCTCGAGTTGTATGCATAGAACAGTTTTATTTATGAATGGCGGTTCTGTAGTGTGAATTCGAACCGATTTTGTCTTCACTCTATTGCGCAGCGTTAAACAGCTTACAACTGCCTGTCGGATGAAGAGAAATTTCCTTGCTCTGGGAGATAGTGAGGTGTGACAATGGCACCTCAGCGCGCGTGGCCAGCCCCGTTTTACTTGTAGATTTGGAAGGTTTCTGAGGACGAACTATCGAATCTGGTGGTCTTTTCACTGTCCTTATGGAAAAGCGTTCCAACGGTCTGCTGGACTTGGTTGGCAGCCCATTCTGAGCACGCAGCACAAATTGGCTGTTGCTGTTGAGGAGGTCGGACACCTTTACTGGACAGAATAAAACGATGTACGATGAATATCTTCACACAAGACATGATGTAAGCTACTTCCTTAAACACCTGCACTCGGCAGTTTTGTTCTGTGATACACAGAATCCGAATGGCATTTCAGTAGCTCGCTAAAGAGAGGTCATTATGTACATGTCGATATCTACCATTAGCTGAGCGTTTGGGTAAAGAGAATTGGACATATTGGTTACTTGCTTGTTATGTACGTAAGTCATAAAACATTGTTTATTTCCAGGTCAGTCTGCCTTCTGGGTTTCTGACTTCCCATCAGTGCTATTGTACGACTGGAGATTGCGTGTATTGACAGCAAACTAAATGAATGGGACGATAATTACCCTAAACTTGGCCTAATTAAGTATAAGTTACACGGATCAACATGCGAGTCTAATAGGCTAATACGCCTCAACCTAATCTAAGGGCTCGCCTAAGATCAAGTCTATGAAAATATGCGGCGCATCATTGTAATGCGCCGCGTGTGCTATAATGTCTACATCATAAGCCTATGAGGCCGATTCATACGAGTCTTCCGAGGTAAAACTATCTAGTTGATCTAAATGTTTTGCTGTATTCAGTTAATATTGTTCCTACTTACACCTAGCAGGTAGCGATAGGTATACCAAGACCGCAATCAGCAACACACGTGCAAGCAGCCAAAGGTCTTATGTGCATTACTCGAGATAAGACAAATAACATAAACGAAATTTCACTTTCGAAAAAACCATCTATTAAATGAATACAAATGAGAAACCGGTCATGTATTTTGACTTTGAACACCGGAATGTCAACTACGGAATTGTGACACTTTGTAACTCGTAAATCTCAGTCTAAGCCTTTGATTACTGATGAGTCAATGATTCCTGTGATTTCAACTTGGAGAGAAGTCCTAGTCGAGGGGTCATCGATTGGAGTTAACAGAGAATAACTGTGTCTCCTCTCGAGGCGATCGGGCAACCTGACCATTACTCACAAGCGAAAGTGGATGAGCGTTCTCACATGATAATTCGGTCGTTCCTAACGTGAGGTCAATGGCGCAGTGGTAAACACGGTTGCCTCATAAACTGAATGTCCGTGGTTCAAGTCCCGGCAGTGGCGGTGATATGCACTACTGACGAGCTCTAATGAGAGCGAAACTCGAGTCTAGTGCTTCTTTTCGAAAGGGGCCGACTGGAAAGTCTATGGGAATGCGACAGCTGCGATCAATTGTGGGTGACGTTCAATCTATATGAAAATCAAAAATCCCCTACTACTCATCAGTAAAGTTAATTTTGTTGGTCACCTTTGACAAAAGACAGAATGTGCCGCTTGTTGTCATTTGTTGTTATTTCGATTGCTCTTGTACGCTCAATGAGTTGCATGCAAAATAATCTTGTATTCTGTATAGCCTCTTGACTTGACATCCTTCTGAAGGTGCGTAGATCCCTTTGCTATCAGTGAGCATTAACGTAGGGTGAATTACAAGACAACAGCGAATGGAGTGTGAGAAACCAACTATATGGGGACCAGCCGCGGTTACTGAGGTTTGTTGCATCCTACTTCGGTTAACATGCTTAGAGCTAAATCCATTTTTAAACTTTCATAAACCAGTTATACGATAAGCCTTAAAAATTAGCCTTAGTCTTCAGTAGAACATAGTTTCCAAGTGTGCTCTGGTTCACAAGTAGAGATAAGCTGGGCAGGATTTAAACCTCTTGAAAATCCTTCGTCAAACACCTTTTTCACGTTTAATAAGGTATAGGACAGAGATGTTTGCAGTTGTGGTAAATTCACACTTTTGAGTTTTGTCTTGCGATTATTTCTGATCGTTTATGTGTATTTTCAGTGCATATTTGTGTTTGACCATAAATATTTTCAACTCAGTATCACTCAACGGATAAAAGCTTTTAAATTCAGATGTGCTCTTCAAAACGGACAAACAACACTGGCTAAGTGTGAAAGTTATTGTAACTTTTGAGTGCTGTTCAAACGAGTGGTGTATTCAACAAATGTCCCAATCCTGCATTAGATATCGTAATGTCCAAACATTTCACATGGTCTATCTTTTTTAGTCTCTTGTCCAGTTGTAAATTCTGTACACACCGGAGTTTGATGGAGCAGCCGTGCGAATGACCCTGCTGAAAGCAGGACTTTGAGACGGTATGCAGGGACAAACAAACTGTGATGTAAACGATAAGCCAGTTAACATGCTGACTTCATTCTTTGTGTAGACAGGCCACAACAAATTCGTCGTTGGGGGATGGAACTGTATGCTATGGTCGGACTGTGTGCTTAAGTCTGCATTACGTGTTTTCAGTTGAACGAATTTGTTAGCGGGCGAACAATGCTACTAAGTCGTGTTTTGTTGTGACTCAGTGTAGGGTCTCTTTTTCATTTTCCGAGGTCTCCTGAAATGCTGTACCTACTAAGTCCTTTGTAATCAGGTTCACTAGTACTTACCCAGTGATTACTTACTGAGTTGAGTACCTGTTCTCCGATAGAAACATTCACATTTTGTAGCTGTGGATGATTACCTCAACACTTTGTCAGTTGATGCAGTTTGAAGCTAAAGCAAAGTCGGTCTAATCTGTTCCTCGATCATTGTCGTCGTACACGACAACAGAACATACCATGTACCAGCAACAGATTAAGCACGAAAGAACACTGTCTTCAGCCCCTAAACATACCACGGAGGAATGCATGGGGTTTCTGAACACCAGTAACCGACAAACTCAAGGATATACCACTCTGTTTATCTGAAGTAATCATAGACAAAGTGATGTAGTCGTCGTCGCCACACGTGTCAACTCGTTGGAAGGCATAAAACGCTGCTCCTTTTGGGGGTAGGTTTGTACCAACCGTTTACGAGATGTTGTATCAAGTCCAACAAAGACGTGAGTGGTGTGTATGCCAGTGTGATAACCGGTAGGCCGAATAATACTGAGTAGTTGTCAAGCCCCTTGTTTCTGGACCATTAGTATAGAGAGGTGAATGCATGTGCTTTGAGTGAAGAAGCAGGAAAAGCGTGTGTTGTGCCTGTTTTGTCTAATCTGCATGAGCTGAGTGCCATCTAACCGACATTTTTGGTCAGCAATGTTTACACACGCATATATGACTTAATACTCCAGCAAGATTTTAATGCAGTCTCAACTATTATGTGGTTCCTGTTAGAAACTGTCCCATGATATTTTTATTCAGAAAAACAACTGAGTTGTAGGATGTTTTAGTGTGTGTTACAGAAATCCCTATGATCCTTAATAGACAATGCTACACTGGCTACATACTCAACAACTTTGTTTTTGAGTATGTTAAAACTGATACAAAAACTTCAACAACAGCTGTAGTTAATCTTGGCTAGTTTGACTGTTTTGTAACGTCAAGATTCTCTACTACCTTATCTTGTGTGTACTTGACACATTTTACACATACTGTTGAGCAAAGTGTACATCTGCTTATTGTCTTACTTAATCAATACAAACCCCATAAAACGTCAGCATTATCTACTCTTTCCATTTTACATAGTGTTTTTGACCGGCGATTCGTCTTCTATTTGTTTCAGATGGTTTTCTAGAAAAGTAAGACACGTATTCTCTTTAGTTTAAATGTTGCCAGCGGGGTTTTCTGAAGAATGTTAAGAGTATCAGAGAATTCGCTACTGTGGTTTCGACTATACTGCTCGAAAGTATTGTGTTTGTTGATCTAGAGACGGGATAGAGACACCTGGTTCTCCACACAACTCGGGGATCTGCCAATGGTTTTCTCCAGTCGTTATAGAATAGTTAATTATGCTCATCCTTAAGCCGAAGTTGCAACGCGACTGACTCAGCTATTGTTTTGATTTCCCGATTAAAGGCATTCTGAGCGTGACTCGAACCTGAATCCTTCGTGTTACAATCCGCAGCTATTCGACCACCCATCTTACGAGCACAGCTTACCACGATCAAAACCGGTTGTGGAGTGGTCGTTTGGGGACAGGCCTTGTGAACTATCACATAAGGTTTATTTTGTGTTCATGTAGTCATGGTTAACTCAATATGACAAGTCCAGGTGGGTTGTGTTCGTTCGCACTAATGGACTGGGAAAAAATTGCTTTCCATTAATACCTGTTAACACAGAGTTCGTTTCAAACGGATTGACAGAGGTTTGTAAACCCAGATACTTATATTTTCTTTATTCTTATAGAGGGAGGATCCAACTTGAATCAGGAAAATGCTTCGTATATCAATTTTTACAAGTTTGCTTCTTCTGTCAATGGTGATTACTCAACTGTAGCCATTTCGTCTACTCATGTGAACAGTTATTTGAACTGCTTTGAAAATAATCGGTTTTGTTTGTGTGGTTCAAATCTTCACCGTTATTTGTTAGGATGAGTATAAAAATACTTGGCAGGTTGCTGCATGTTACTACACAACATCGTTCATTTTGTTTATGCTGGTTATTTACAAACGCCTTCAATTTACTCAGTGTAAACGGCTTAGGAAACGCCAAACGGCTTTGCGAATCTGTTTTCAAATGCAATTAAACAACTGTTACTTAGATCCGAAAAAGTGGTTCCTTCCTTTAATTCTATTGAGGGACAAAAGAAAAATTGCAAAACATCGAATTTTTATGCACGATAGATTGATAATCTATAACCAATTGTTTTAACCTCGTAACCAATAAGAACTATCAGTCGAAACACTTGTAATCACAACAAGAATTGTTCCGGCATCCATAAATGCAAAGCATGGCAGATTTTTCTTTCATCTAAAGTAGTGAGGCTTGTTAATTTGATACAGTTAGACTACTGTTCAAAATACGTTCTCCTAACGCTTTCTACAACAGAGTAGAGACAATATTATTGACCATTATGTTGTTTCAAGTTTCCACAAATTTTCACTGGTTCATTAGCTGACTGAAAGGAAGTTTCTACGTTTTGTCTATTTTACATCGCGTGTTCTGAAACGCAAGCACCGTAAAGACGTTTGGTTCGACTCCCCTCGGGTTGTTTCCCAAATGGGAAGTGCGTCAGTTGCAGCTGAACTCACGGAATCACGAAACTCGATGATGTGCTCTCTGACTAGTTAACAATAATGGAAATTACACATTTTACGACTAAAAGTGGGTGGGGGTGGCAGTGTTTCTGTGTGTATGTGGAGATGTGTAAGTGTGTGCGTGTGTAAGCATGTCTACTGTGTTCCCGTTCAACATAATATTGTTCCGCAGTCGTGGGAATCTTCAGTCCAATTCAACAGCTGATCGTTTATAGGATGTAAATTAAGAACCGATTATGAACTGCGATGGGGACAGATACACACACACGTACACATACAAGTCGAAGCTGCCGAAAGAGGGGGAATCGGGGTTAGAAAAATATGGCTGCCTACATTAACCTGTGAAGCAATTTGGATTGTATCCTACAGAGTTCTATGAGTCTACCCAACTCGAGTTTTGTTCGTTGCATTCTTTCACTTGTCCGCTGGCACTGCGCTCGTCTTTTACAGATGGTTGACGTTTGTTGGCTATGATGCTTTCAGGCGGGACTTCCATCGTGCGCGCACATACACACACACACTAGTTATGTACCGCCGTTAGTTGGTTTAAAAATCGGAACAGATGAGCGTGTTCTGTAGTCTTCAAACAATCAGGTATGATGACTGGATTCTAGGATAGAGGAGAAATTACCGTCGGATACATTATCCTCTCTATGGCGTTTTGGTTGGAACATGAATACATGGATTTTCCACATCCTGTTAAACGCCGAATATAGATGCAGCTGCACAGAGTTAATTGTGTTTTACTCTCCGAAAGATCTGCCTTTCGAGAGCAACATCAAGAACGAACTGATCAACACTGACATCTTTATACAGAAACCGAAGGTACAGTGCTACACGATGTTTCTCTTGGTCTCATTTTATCGGTGCCTGTCAACCAAATAGTGCAGCGAATTTGGGTTGTATCGCAAGTGAAAAGACACAGATACTGCACAACAGACAAACAAATTTGTACACACCAATCCTAACCCAGATTCTAAGCATATAGACTACCGTGGCAAATTAGCCATCATGAGGATTGTCATATTGTGACGTTGTCACCAAATGTAAACTCACAGAAGAGTCTGCCGTGCCAGTTAGTATCTTGTCTACTTTGCCCAAGTGCAGTTCATCCTGTTTAAAACCAAAATTAGCAACTGGCATCTCACCAACGGCTCTGTCAGTCTATACTTCATCTCAGTCTGAATAGGTTGAACTATATCAGTGATGTCTTATCAGGTTCGTCAACCGACTGCTATGAGTCTGCAAACACGTTTATTCTTGAAGAAGTACAGCTGCCTGAGACACTGCTCATTCGAACGTTCATTACGTAGGCTACATTTAGGATACATGGAACTGTCGGTTCTTATTTGAAACACTCGGCAAACAGTTAACAAGTCTCAGTTGACGAAATCTCCTTCCGAAGTTATGGGTGCAACAGTTACCTGCATGCGCGGGAGAACCACTTTCCACATTGCCCTCACGCCTGACAACGTCTATCAACTTCATTCACAAAAGATTCAGAGACTTTGCGGTTTCGCTATTAGCTGGGCAAATACTTACCCACTACAGTCCTGTAGATAGTTTGCTGACTACATAGGACACCGAAGTAACACTTGTGTACAAAACGTAATCGGAGCCGTGGTCACAGCGCCGTTGCCACGTGAACTGGCAGACCTTCGAGGCCGTACTTAGCAATCCAGGTATCCACCAAAGGCTTTCATGATATGTTTCCGATTCCTGTCCGGACCAGTGGAAACTGTTTATCCGTGTTGGTACCATTAGGCTTAAGATAAAGACACAAGATTATGCTTAATACCACATTACCGTCGGGAACGCAAAAGTTTAAACTAGCAGGCCGATATGTTTCAGATTTGGCAGCTCCGAATCTGACGCAAGCTGCGTGAACGCTCTAATCTATGGAGTAAATTTCCTAACCGATAAAGAACAGGGGTTAGCGTCATCCCTCATTCGACAACCGGTTCACAATCACAGTGCAACATAGCACTTCGATCAACGCATGGTATGCCAATTAAACCCGATTAATTGAGCCAGATCATTAGTCCTGTTAATCAGTTTCGACAGATTTTCCTTAAGAAGGATATACTTTTCATAGCACTGATATAGATTTTTTCGGGATATTTCGACTTGCTAGTGAAAGCTGATCGATCACGTTCATTTGATAGATACATAGATGAGAAACAACTTTCGCGGTAAACTATCAGAAACCACTGTGATCAGACCTATAGTATCCAACTTCGTCGTTTACCTATGTTACGGGATACTCTTGTCCGAATTTTTACTGTCGAGTAGACCTTTTGAGGAACTACCGGTTGTAACAACCAATGTTTCGTATCACAACAGCACAAGAAAGCCGCCAATGGGCAGACCTCCTCGTCGCCTAACGCCCAATAACCCAAAGATTGCTCAGACCCAGTTTGAACAGTTACCTCAAACCGGCGCTACCCGCCCGTTCAATAGTTCACTGAGTGTAGTGCCTAAAAAACGAATAGCGATTGATGCCCATGAGGCAACTGTCTGACAGCAAACGAAGCAACCACTCACGGTAAGTATCAGGTTCCGCACATTCAATATTTTGCACTAAGCTTACCTGGTAGGCAGACGTCCACCAAGATCTTGCTGGTAATCACCTTCCAGTAGTTGGAGTAGGAAACATTTCCCATTTTCACATCGGCCCCTACGGACCGGAATTAGAAACAACCATCAAGTGAAGTTGTTTGTAGTCATTTTTACCAATGACATTTTGTCGACCAGTATCGACCCAAAATGCTAAAATGGAAA
>JTDE01000098.1:15343-29336 GCA_014338405.1 Paragonimus skrjabini miyazakii | reverse complement strand
CCTGTTTCGGGTTGCCCGTACGGTAGCTGTTTCGGAATCCGTATGCCACTCATATTACGAACGTGCCCGCGTCTATTAAGCAGCACCCTTGTTAACGTCACTTCAACGTAGCTCATTTGGCTAGTGTCTCGGCAAGTGTTAGTGTTTTGCTTGCCATCCCTACTTCTTAACAACGATACTATCAGGGCATCCCTGAACATCTGAGGGACAGTTTTCTGCTGCCAGATGGACTTAATTGACAGAGCGCTACTTCTTCCAAAACTGGTTATTATGCTTCAGGAGTTTCTTTGGCAATCAGCCATCACATGTGGCCAATCCGTTTCGCAGCTGTCCAGTTGCATTTTGAGTCTATGCTAAACCATCGGCAAGGGGAAGTGACGCTTGAAATAGCGGTTAGCTAGTCAATGGTAGCCGACCGGTTAAGTAGGCCACCAAAGAGTTTACGTCGGACTTCCGTGGTGTCCTCCGGTTAGGTATACAAAACTCTAGTATTCTCGTTAATCATTGCCTTAGTAGACTGGATGGGTGGGCCAAAAATTGTCTCAAGCAAACCGCAGCACTGCTTTTGTTGCGGGCGGTTAGCATAATTGCATCAGGCTTCTAAGGTTTTAAACCATCTAACACTAATGTAGCGAGGCCCTTTGACGACCTGAATGTGGCTGTTTATTCGTCGTTGTCCGGTCCATTGTGGCAACAGTGAATGCCTCAGTCTTCCTTAGTATCAAGCTGATTATAGCTGCAACGTGGCTATCAGTTCGATGGCTCCCATCATGATATGTTCAGTGAAGTGTCGTCACGTACCGTCTGGGATGGTGGATACCGGAACGTTCTTGAAGCGACCGGCAAATGCACGCTAAAACACTGCCCACATGCTCAGTTCTCCGGCCTCTTACCTAGTTTTCGCCGGCGTCCGCACGACTTACGCTAAACAGGCTTGCAAGCATAAGCAAGCAATTTGGTCCTGGTCAGCCTGTGATCAGTGCCAAATTCAGCCCCGTGCATCTTGTGAGTGATACACATATCGCAGTTATCGTATGATCTTATAATCAGGCAGATAGTGATGACCGTTTCGTTGGTGTGCCACCGCTAGGATATCGCTCAAATCCGGCTGAAATTGGGTGAGTGTAATGACCAACGCCTGAGTGACACACAGGTGAAGCAGATGATTACTGACCTCTGACTGCAGCAGTGCCAAGGGATCCGAGGTTACCCAGCCAATATGACGGGTCACTCCCAGCGTGCGCTTTGCCATCTTTTAGACCAAACGGCCGGTCGATCCCTCGTTTCGGGCGAACCACAGCGAACGGCTACTCATAGAATTGGTCCTCTGTAGTATCGGTATGATACAGCCAGATTGTGAGCATTACGAAAGATAACAGGCTTGCTTCGAATGAGTCAAACTTACACCAACTTGGTGACCACAACCAACACGATATGCATTTCTACCACATAGATAAACCTTGCTAACAATCGTCACTCGAGTTCACCTGACTCTGAAAATATAGTAACGTTTGTCGAGAACTCAAATGTAAGCTGACTAAGAGCTTGCACAAGGGCTACGAGCACCACTTGGTCGAGCAGTCGATATAGGCAGAGCGAACCCCTTTAGTTGGAATGAAAATACGCGCACCAAGGACTGTGGTAAATAGCTTGACGTGGAATATCTTTGTGGCCTAAGCGTCAAAAACCAGATTGAATTGTAACAAATAGTCAACGCTTAGCGACCAACTGGCCGATGCACACTTGTTTGTACATATACATATACTGTATATATATACATCGCTCATATAAAAATCAGGTAGCGCTAACCCGAAACAAAAACGAGGTATATCGGAGAGATACTTGACGCTACTTTTGTAAACTCGAAGCTTTTTTCAGATGCCTGAAATGCCATAGAGAACCGAAAATCTTGGATCAGGATGGAAGTCTCACTTGCTCTGATTTTCGCAACATACGTCTACTGAGGGTAATGCGTTGAAACCTTCGTTCTCGAACTTCCTGTTGTGTCCACAAGACTAGACGTAATAGTGAAGTGTCTACGCTAAATCCCAAATTACTGGTAGAGCCAAACACTGCAAACGCTGCTGGACTCGATGGACAGATACCAAATCTACTTTGTGAATTTGCGGCGACTTCATGCAGCTCGCTTACTCAGGTCTTCGGAGAGGCTTTGAAAACCTGGTCCTTTCTGTAAAGCAGCGGAGAGCGGTCGTTTGACTCATACTCATGAAAGGGGACAGAGCGATACCTGCTAGTATCCACCTGTCTGCCCGATTGGCATCATGTTGAAACTCTTCAAGAGGCTGGTATTTAGATGAGATCAAAGCTCGGCTTGCCCGAGTTGGGCTCTTTAGTCCAGTCCAGTACGACTTCAGAAGTAAACACCTGTCTCACGAATCTTTTCACTGTAACGTAGAACTGGATGGATGCGTGAACCAGGGCCATGCCATAAGTGTAATTTCCTCCGAAGTTAGTAAAGCAATAGACAAGGTATCTCACCTCAGATTGCGTATGAAACTGTCGTCCTCTGAGATGGTCTTATGATGTATACCTGCGTTTCCGCTGATGAAGCGGTAGTTTTTCCGTGTTTGGATGTGTATTTCCTCTCAACACGCTGTGATGAGGGGGTGCATCAAGGTTTGGTTTTGGGCCCCTTCCCTTTATCTCTTTACGTCAGTGAGCTTCCCTGTCTCTTGAAGATGCCCTCACTGATGTTTGCGGATAAGCTGAAGATGAGAAAGTCCGTGGACAATTCAGAAAAGACGAGCGTCTTTCAGAATGTCTGGAACCAACTTTAGATTTGGTCAACTGAAGGGCCGTCACTGACAAACCGTGAAAAATGCACCCCACTACGCAGTGTTCCAGCTGCTTCTGCCACACCTATGTATGCACTAGGAGAGATGAAGCCGCCTGTTTCGAGTCAGCGGATAGACTTCAGTTTCGCTATTTCCGGCGAATTCAAGGCGAGCAGTCAGTGGCACCGAACCGCCAATAAAAGTTGTTGTGTGCCGTGGGTGGTTTGTCGAGCTTTTGAGAGGCTGACAGGGAGGTACTTTCTGCAAAGTGTTTACCGCTTCTGAGATTTCACCCCAAACATTGCTTCCAGATGAATCCACTACGTATGATGCGCCGTAACGTGACATTGAAAAGGGAAGTGAATATGGGCACCCACCCGATGAACTATTCGAAAAGTTTATCATGCTCACAAAGACTTTTCTAGGCATCCGTTCGACGTTTTGGAGTCGACTATGGGATGACCTGATATTCACTTAGCGTATATTAGTGCACCTATTTATGCCGGCGCGGCTGCAGGCTTATCATGGGCGCTATTTGAAGTTAAACAAACATTTGTTTGATTACATGAGAGCTAAATCCTGCTTGTCTCGGCGGGTCATACAGTACTGAAACGGGGATTCTGACGTTGTTGAGTGCACGGAAATCGCCGCACAGATGCCAGTCGCCTGACGTTTTGGGAACCATGTGCAATGGGGCTGATCAACAACTGTTTTTGACGGCTGAATAATACCTAGCCGTAACATGTGATCAACCTCAGCTTTAGCAGCCTTCAGCTTTGCGGGTGGAAGTTGACGCGGTCGTGCAGTAGTAAGATGGCCTGTAGTGTTGATGTGGTGAACTACTTCGTGTTTAACTTCTAGGGTGTCGTACGAAGGAGTTACAAGCTTTGGAAAACTTTGAAGCAACGCGGAAAATCGTGGTGCACTCTCGGGTATGAGGGAACGCAGACCTGTAGATTGAATCTTGGCCTTTGCCCCTTGCATCGTTAGCGGCGTTGTGTGATCCAGAATATTCTTTTTTGCACATCAACGCAAAGTCCGAAAACTGACAAGAAATCGGCATGGATAATGGCATTCTGAACGTTTGCAATGACGAAAATCAAGCGCCGCAATCCTAGATCCAGTGTGAGCGCATGTCGTATGTTGCTATTCGACTTCCATTAGCAGCTTGCAGGGCGGGCGAATTAAGTGAGGAATGTTTTTCTGTTTGCCGAGGAATTACACCCACTTCGACTCCAGTATCGATGAGAAATCTGATACCAGTAGACTTATCTTATATGAAACACAAGCAACACGTTGGAATCAAGCCAGCAACAGTCGTCGTCGTTGCTGACTGGCTAGTGCGTTTCCCGAAGTGGTAGATTTGAAGGAGCATGGCTGGTTACATTTTCTTGCACGATAACCAAAGTTCTGGTGGTACCAACAAAATGATGTATTCCCGTTCTGTGTATGTGAACGCGGGTGGTTGAATGGATGCACTCTAGATGATGATCGACTCCGACGAGAAATATGGTTCACCATCTGCTGCATCTAGATTGTGAGTGCAGGCAGTTGTGCGGTGAGTGCGCCATTTGGTTGCTGAGGCGGGGTGGGATAGGTGACAGGAGCCAGCTGGGAAGATGGGTTAGCTTCCAGCCCCTTATCCGCAGCGTCAGCTAATTCTATAATTGGGACGGTGGAATTAAACGATGTCAGTATTTCACGAATAGGTGGAGGTAGTTGTTTCAACCAGGGTTGTTGAAAAATAGAATCATCCATTTTTCGGAGTTCGAGCAGCTGTTTCATGTGTCGGAGTAGTTGCGACGGTTTACGACCACCCAGATCAATATTGGAAAACAGCTGGTCTAAATTCTTCTGCTCAGGCAGTCCAATTCTATTTATCAGGGCTACTTTTAAGGTGTCGTATGGGAATTCAGAAGGTACTTCATTAATAATATCACAAACTTCCTCAGCAATCTCAGTTGGGATAGACTGAACTACGTATGAATACATCATTGGTTGCGATTTAACTTTGAGTCCTAAATATAGCTCTGACCTGATTAAACCACAATCGGGGATTAAAAATACAAAAACTGGGAAGTCGAATAGTGATGGATGCCTCTATGAAATCATTATCAACTTCAACACTGCATTGAGACATGTCAAAATAATAAAATACCCAAAATAGGGGGAGTAAAGGAAATTGTCACGTTGAGCTCACCAAATTGTAGTGGAACAGATGTATGAACTACAGTTATTCCCGGTACAAAAATAACGAGTGAAGTCAAGGACTAGAATAACCAAAGATTGACCATGTCCGTAAGGCGTTCAATGATGCTGGAAAGTACTCGGATTGTTCCAAGCGTAACTGAGGACGCGATGTAACAGAGCTGGAGGTTAATCCAACAAATAGGATGTTTTAAACTGGATGACAACCACTGGCGCTGTAGGAAGAACCAACAAGCACGTGTAGCAGTTTGTTCTAAAACGTGTTGCGGTGTTGGTTTTACTCAAGTCAAACAAAAGTGTGCAATGTGGTTCGATGCAGCAGTTACGCAATGTTAGCAAAATGGTGTACAAACTAACGAAAACTCCACACAACCAACCCCGGCTAAGCAACTGCTGGCGACAACATGCCCTACGCAACATACGAAGACTCACCCCGAACTTTCACGGCGAAGGTATCCTCGCAAATGTTTCGTTTTTCTGCCCGGCTGGAAATAGATGCCCGAATTTATTCGCGAGTTGTAAATAATCATGTCAACCGACCGCTATTGAAAGCTTATGTAGCATATCTGTAAACGCATGACTCAGTATTCCAGAAAAGATTGAAGTCACAATTTGCCTACTGTTAAATATGTTCACACAAATGTTTCGAAGTTTTATTACCGACGCTAACAAAAGGCGATATCTTGGTAGCCCAAAACGTTGATGACATAGCTGAACTTGATAATTCTGCCAACAGTTGAGCTTTGTAAGAAATTAATAATGGACGTGCATAGTACAAATACTGAGTCATTTTTTCTTGGCCACTTCACTCGACAGCCCATGGAAACAACGGTAGAATTTCAGATGAATGATCACTGATGTAATAGTACGGTGGCTGCATTTATTGAGAAATGGAATGTATTTGATAACACCATGGGTAAGTAACTATAAACATGTGGGCGTCAAAGTTGACCCTGCGTTAGTCGACATGGTATCAGACCCCTAAATACACATTACGGTAAGCTTGGACGAACTCGTTTAGCAATATTTATAAACGAATGCCTAACGCCTCAAATATGGTAAGTTCAGTCAACAGCCTATGAAAAGCGAGTCATCCGAGTGAACGATGGAATGAGTTCCATCCGTCCAATGCAGACAACATGAAAGTTCCATCATCGTGCGCGCCTTTAACACGAGGTCTGGTAATTATTGCTCAAAACATGAAGTCTAAACGGGATGGACAATATACCTTTCAATAATAATGCAGTCGCCCGGAGCTGAAACCTCATGAAAATCAAGCCACATTGATCACCCATGGTCTGACAATCTTAGAGCTCCTGAATGGCATTCCGGGATCTTAAATGAAGAATACTGGCAAGCAAAAAATTGGAAAACACACTGATAACCATCAGTGAAGTCTTCAGCTGGCTGAAGCATAGATCAATAATTGTCAGAATCATCAGTATCCGTGATATGAAGATTGAACTGTTGTATCTGAAATAGCACAAGTGAGAATCAACATTATCGTAGGAGAAATGACGGGCAGCAAAGTGGGTCATTAATCGTCAGGTAAGTGAGCATTGAGCTGCGTCCAATTGACAATCAAAACCCAAGCGGTCAGATAGCGATAAACTAGACAGCATGCACGCTGCTAATGATACAGCGGGACATATTGCTCCCAGTTGCACTCTCATATGGGCTTTAGGCACGTAATAACGTCAAGTATAATGGTTTTTAAGGATAACATTTCGTCGACCGTTTTTTACCTGAAATACTGACAGAGAAACAGATTGAGAATATAATTCAGATATGTAACTAGCTCACAATCGTGGTGGTATAGCTTTGATTGGAATTCTATTTAATATTCAGTGGAAGGTGCGGTGTAAACTCAACGTGGTCGGAAATCACAAATTCATTTATATCTCACGAACCACGCGACTTTGAATGTTTTCGCGTCACAAACTTATGTATTCCGCCACGAAAATCCCGATAGGGGCATTTTCAGAACGCGAAATCGACTACGAAGGCCAACCTGATGACCTTATTAAGAAAAAGCCGGAATATTTTTTCAACAAAAGTGCAAAATATTACTTATTTTTAAGTGTAGCCGATTTTTCTCGTTGCAGCACAACTACTGTACTCGCCAAGATCTATATATTCGTCCTGAAATATGCATTGTGATATTTCAAAAAAAATTTGATAAATCTTTTTTTGCGCCCAAGTGGCCGTTGCCAACTCGTTTCGGACTTGAAACATCATACTGGCGAACTACACAATTGCCAATCTTCGGGTAACTTAGGAACATATCGGATTATGAGGTTCCCTGGCCGACCGATGATGACATTGCGCTTTTTTCTTTTTCCCACGAGTATCCATAATGCAAGTAAAATTTTCGCGATGAATGGACGTTCAAAACCCCATATTGGCCAAGCAATTAGCGAGATTTTCAACTTTTTGACGTTTTTGAGCAGTCATCGAGATCCCGCGGTGAAGTCTGCTCAATTCTTCGCCGGATTTCGGATCTTTCCGTCCTCCCTCGCCTAAACTGAATTATTTCAACGTTTTTCCGATTGAAGTTTCGTCAGATAACGGCGAAATACCTCGAAGATGAACTTGCACGTATTGCCCGGCGAGACCTTGAAATATCTAAAACGTCGTTTTTACCTAACCTTGTAAAAGGTAAATTAATGTAACATCTCACTTTTTGGACTGAATCTGTGGAACAGACGAACTATCTTTTTTCCTTATGTGTAAATCGAACGAAGTAAACTGTGACTATTTTCCCACTGATTACGTCTTCGTTGGTCAACAGATTTCATGTGTCTTGTTACATATCCATTTGACACTTTGTACCGCATCTAATTATCTGTCATGATCGTGGTCATCACAGCGTGTTTCTCACAAATGCGTTGAGAAATATACATTATAATTGAGTGAATTCCTTTCTCAATTCCTTTCGTTTTTGGCGCTCTGCCCGGAGAGTGTCTGCGTACACTGAAGCACCAGGATGTTATTAAAGCTTGCAGGCAGATAAAAGAATCGATCCATTCACTGCTGGTCCTTCGAGCGCCATGCGAGCGATCAGAGATTTGAAGGCGTGTTTGGACCCTAACTTTCCCACTAATCGGTTGAACAGTAAGCAAGCCAGAGTACTGTTCATTTCAGAGGGGAGGACGTTTCAGTGTTTCCGGTCATGCCCAACTGCACATCCCAGTGAACCTTCCAGGCATTTCAAAAAGTCCTAACGACAATAGAAGTCACGAACCGCAAAGTTCGGCCTCGCGGCAGCCGGAGCGGCTGAACTTTCAGTATGTTTTGGACCCCTTTTGCAGCGAAAACGAATTTTCGGTTTACTACGAACTCATACGACTGTACAACACTCATCGACTCTGCCGTGACAACGTCGAAGTGTTGAGAGTGAGCTTGTTCGCCAATAAACGAGGTGCTCGTCCTTCGTTTAGGGGTGACAATGTCGGCAACATTACCAACTGGTCGAGCAAACCGACGATAATAGTAAACTAACTGAATGCCATCAAACTTGCTTGAAATGAAAATCTCAAGTGGTTTCTGTGGGAAGTCTTAGACGTGCAACGTGATACTACTGGTTAAGGGATAGACCTTGCATCATTGACTACCTTGGCGCAGGGTCCATTGTTCGCACGTTCCATCATCTTTATGTGGTTGGAACTGGGAAGTATTCACAGGGACAGAAAAAGTTCAAAAAGCAGTCAGAGTCATATATTTGTATATATCAGCTTCCAATTAATTATCTGACCGCACAAAATCACATCGGAGATGTCACCACCTATTCCATTAATTATCAAACGCAGCTTCATATTATTTCATTGCTAAGTCCATCTATTGATGAAACTAAAAATTTTGATTATCTCACCAACGGATCCTACCATCAAATGAACACGAGCTCTAGCGTCCTTGATAAGAATTTTTCGCGGAAAAAATTTGTCATGCTTTCCAAAATAGTTGGTCAACCACAAATTCTACGATACTGTCCACCATCACTCGAATCCCAACATCGCCTGTGAAAACAACGCCACCACTCAACGTTAAACCTTATATTATCTATGAATTCCCGCCTGATTGCCAAGCCACTTACATAGGAAGAACGGAGCGGCAGTTAATTAATCGGGTCAAATAAAGCAGTATAGTCATCGCTTGAATGCATGTCTGCATTCTCTCGTTTATCCGACCGTCCAACGCCATGACACTAATTTCCTGTCGCTTGCTACTGATTGGTCGTGCTCTGCTTTACTCGTGCTTCACTTATGGCTCATTTTCCCAGTCTGCTTGCAATAAACGTTGCTGCCCATTATCCGGTTGTCCGGTTTGATTATCGTAAAGAATAGGCATGGTCCTACACACCGAAACTTTCCAGTCCTCTATAAGTTGGTGAGCCCGGTTAATAATTGGTATACTTTCAGCAATTCTTTTCGGTTCATAGCAACTGATTGGCGAACCGGAATTCTATTATACCCGGTACATTGCCTTTTATTTTTGAGAATTGCTTTTGACAATAATTTTTCTATTTGTCCATTTATATACACAGTAATTTTGTTGATTTTTATATCCACTATATGTTTCTTTCATTTTCGCTTTACTTCGCAGTGGCCTCAGAATATACGGTATTGATTGTGGCAGTCACTATTACTGTTCCACAGTTCGTTGACATGGAACTCGCCTTGTGGGTTACGTACTTGTGGACGGAGCTCTGCGACCAGTGCATCACTGCAGATCAGGCAAAATTTAACCAACTTTTGACCTGGCTTCCTAAAGAGATCAGAAGGCTAGTGCGTGACCTCCTGTCGAACTTACCTGCTGAACGTAAGTACTGCATAAACACTCAAGGAATCTGTCATTAAACGGATCACACTGTCCGACAGATCGCTGTTAAAACAACTCTTCAGATATCCGCGGTTGGGGGATAAACGGTGGTCAGATTTGTTGCTCCAAGTGCAACAGTTGCCGGGCAACTCATCCATGGATGGGGCACTCTATAAAAGTTTATAGATGCAGCATCTCACGAGTGACAAACAGGCTATCCTTATAGCCGCTGAATCCCCATCTTTGTTGGATACAACACATCTCACGGGCGAGATCAATAGCGGTTTGTACCGGTTCCTTTGTCTCTCTCACTGCGGCGATAAGCCGCACCACTGAATTGTTCGCTAACAATTCAAATTCACACAGGGTTATGCGTAATCTCTTGATCCAAAAATGCCTTTCTCAATATCCAACGGCAGAGAAGGTAATCTATCTTCGAAACGGTTAGTGAGAAGGCGCTCGTGAAAATTGGATTTAATACGGTACCAATTGAATCAGTGTACATGAAAATTAAATATCTCACCTCGAATGTGAAAAATCCTCAGACAATGAATGAGGAGTGTGTCTGTACAACAAATTTCACAACTAGGCACCACTCAGTAATGGGGGTGGATAAAACGGAATTGAGCTCATTCAAACGAATGGTCAATGGTTGGGTCGGAGCAAAATGATTTTTCCCGCGTCGTGAAATGGTAAGAAGTATAAGCTAGTCAAAAAAGAATATGGAAGAGGAATGTCTTATTTTGTCATTTAGAAATGTGCAGGGCTCAGACTGAATAATAGTAGGGGAAAGGATTTCAGTGGGTGATGTAAGAAGAAAAATGGTTAATACTGCTTATTTCTATGGATTGTAATGAAACATAGGACCACTCTTCAGCATCAATCAAATAAAAGCACAGAAATCTCAAAATGATGTGACGGACCCCAACAAAGCCGACACGAACAGTAGAGTCTACTAAGAGCCCTGATTTTTCAGCATCGCAGGAATCATCCCTTCCGCCACTGCCAAGTGAATGGCTCACTGGTTGGGCGGAGATTGCAACCCTCCGACGGGATTTTGCTCGTCTCAGGACACGTTTATCCGCCCGTCGTCGCCGGAGTAAACTACTGCGTAAACGCCCTCAGACGTCGGGTGATTTGTGCTGGTGTCACAACAGGTTCGGCAATCGGACGAAGCGTTGCGTCGCTCCCTGTTAATGTTTCAACCAGGGAAACGCCCAAGCCGGGCCGCAGTGGCGAAAAACGTGGCCGGCACCCTCTCTAGCAGTTGCGTTTTTCATCTTACAGACTTCAGTTCGAAGACCATGTCCCTGGTCAGTTTTGGGGCGGATGTCAGCGTGATTCCCACACGAATCGGCGAGGTGACCCCCACTTTTTTACCAATGGCCCGAGCCGCTAACGGTACTCCTATTCCTGCCTATAGTCAACGCTCCTTCATGCTTGACCTCAGTCTCCGGTGAACATTTCTCTGGGTTTCGCAGCTGCAGCAGTACCGCTTGCAATATATGGGACCGATTTTCTTCAACATTTCAAACCCATGGTCAATACCCGAAGACGAAAGCCGATCGATTCCCGTACCAACATTAGCGTTAACGGCACCCAAGCATACGCATAAGCCATCGGTTCCCTTATCCTTCAGCCTGAAATTCCTCAACCTTACGCATCTTTGTTTTTGGATTTCCCATAGCTCGTTCGATCCACGAACGAACCGCTCCCCATCACTTCCACTTGCACGCACCATATTAGGACCAAAGGCCCACCGGTGTTGTGCAGGCTAAGACGTTTGGCCCCGGATAAACTTGAGATAGCTAGGGTAAAGTTTGAACACATGCTCGAACTAAGAATATTCAGCCCCTCGGAAAGTCCATAGGCCTTTCCCCTCCATATGGTCCCGAAAAAGTCAGGTGACTGGCGCCCTTGTAGCAATTATCGTGACCTCAACAAGGTTGCAATCCGTGATAGGTACCCAATCCCTCACATACAGGATCCGACAGTTTGCTTTTCTGGCAAAACTCTACTTAGTATGGTCGATCTGGTTTGCACCCATCACCAGATCCTAGTAGATGAGGTGGATATCTCTAAAACGGCCGTTATCACGCTTTTGGCTCATTCGACTTTCTTCAAATGCCATTTGGACCTGGTGACGCAGCACAAACCTTCCAACGTTTCATTCATGAAGTATGCTGGGACCTGGATTACGTCTACCTTAACTTAGATGACATATTAGTGGTCAGTTCTTCCGAAGAACATCTGCGTTTCTCGTTTGCCGGGTTAGCACAGCACGAAGTAGCCGCCAATCCAGCTGAGCGCAAACTTGGAAATGGTAACATAATTTTTGGGCTACGCTATTTCCGCTTCTGGTACTTCAGTCTTGCCAGCTACGGTAAGAGCGGTCGCTGATTTTCCAGAGCCAACACTTTTTAAACAACTATGAATTCTCGCCGGCCGTCGGTTCATCCCCTCTTGTGCGCAGCGCCTGCAACCCTTCACGGACTTACTCCGAGGCAATACACGTAAATATAATTTTTTTTATGGACGCAGGGTGCACTGCTTTCGCCGAGTTAAAAAAGGGCTACTTACAACGTTGCCATTTTAGCCTACCTCTTTCTTTCTTTACTGTTGCCTTGGACGTAGCTGTCGGTGCCGTATTACAAAAGCTTGTCAACGACTAATGGCAACCCCTAGGATTCAGACGCAGGTTGTCTGCTAAATCCCGGTGTAGCATGTTTGGAAGAGAACTACTCGTTATTTACCTAGTTATCCGCCACCTCCGCCATGCACTGGAAGGTAGTCCTTTCATTGGGTTTACAGACCACAAGCCGTAAGTGTACGCACTTAGTTCTTCATCAGACAGGTACCCCAAGGGAGATCAGACACATAGACTATGTTTCACAGTTCACCTGTGACATACGACATGTTTCAGGTACCTTCAACCATATCGCTGGCGCTTTTTTGCGCGTCCACGCCACTGTAGTCACACCCACTTCTGTTGACCTTAGTAATCTAGCTGCGGTCCAGGCGCATGGGTTTTGTTTTCAAACATTCTTGCCACACTACTGTTTGAAGCTGCGCGCCATTCCGCTGCCTAATGCGGGCGAAACCCTTCTCTGCGATATGATTACAGGTATTCCGAGGCCTGTAGTGTCATTAGCATACTGGCGGGCTGTTTTCAATCAGCTGCACAACTTCTCGCATCCTGGTATTCGCGCCACTGTCAGGTTAGTGGTAGATCGATTTTTCTGGCCCAAAGTTAATCGTGACGTTCGTAGTTGAGTACGCCCTTGTTTGCGGCGCCAACGTTCTAGGGTATATAAAGAAGCATGGTTCTACACACAGAAACGCTCCAGTCCTCTACACATTCACCAGCCCCGTGCTAAAGGAGTGTGTGGGATGGAACTTCAATGTTGACTGTGGTAGACAGATGCAACACGTTCCATCATGGAACTAGGTGTGCAGCTGTTCAGGAAAAGAAAGTACCAACGTGAGTGTCGGTTCCCATAAGCCTGGGTACTTGATGCCATAAAAAATAAACTCGGAATGCGTTTGTTGTGATCAGCTTCAGGGACAGATGAGATACGGCTACCTTATTGCCCATCATCCGAAATCATATCCAAGTAAGCTAGTTACTCCATTTATATCTTTTACATTCTACATCATACCAGAATGGCAACGGATGGATGGATAGTTTACAGAGTTTTGCGTGGAATAGCTCACTACGACCTCTGAACAACAAACCACTCAGTGAACTCCGCGTATTCTGAATTCGGTTTATCATACACTGAATATCGAAAACGTTCGAAATAGATTAGCCCGTGGTTTTTCCCTCAGAAGTACTTCCGGGATACATCAAGATCAAGCGAATATCATTTTCATTCACATCTTCAGACCATCTGGCGTAAACGACATCCTAAATGCCAGTTCACATATAAGTGTTCCCCTTGTGTCGCCCGACCTATACTGCTACCTTGGCGAAGTGGTCGGGCTTGTATACCGTTTTAATCCGGCGGGCTATGCTGACTAGCATTCCGGTCCTTCCAGGTGCAACCTTGTCAGACAGGCCAAAGGGAGCAGTCAGACGAAAAGCAATTACACTCATAGGATTGTGTGTCGCACTACTGACCGCGTAGGAGTGCTTAGGTAGTGAGGCACGATCCGATGGGCATAAAGCAGAA
>JTDE01000098.1:0-11798 GCA_014338405.1 Paragonimus skrjabini miyazakii | reverse complement strand
GTCGGTGTGTCGCAGTCAATGCAGTACATGTATCTATGCCAATCTTAGTTCTTCTGCTTAGTCCTCTTTTAATAACGCTCAACCTTCTTAGTAACGTTTTCTTGTAGGATACTCCACGTCACTGTTGAGGCGAGCGGCGGCCCGAGCCACAGTACCTTTTGGTCAGGCTCGTGGCTGTTATGATTATGATGTTGGTGATGTGTCACACGGGATTGTTGTAACTGATACATCACATTCTTAATCATTATTACGTGGATTCGTTATGCTGATTCATCGGGATGATGGAACCACCAGTGTCCGAACGGAGCACAGTATTGCAAAACCCGTGTTATTGTGCACTAGGTTGTGGCCACCTTTGCAATATCATTGAACCTTCTACTGTAGAGTAGTTTGGGATGTTTTACGACAAAGGAATTTTCTTGAAATACAGCCCATAGAGGCGCATCATTTAGCATCTTCGTCGGGTGTACCACAAACCATTTAGCCGAACAGGGTTTCAGTTGCATGCGGCGGTTTCCGTTCAGTGATATTTTGGTCCAATACCCGGTGTGGTTCTGGAACACAATATTCAGCTGATATATTAACCGCCCACTGGTCACTTTTTTCGAACTCAGCTTCCCCCAATTGTTTCAACCACTCACTCCAAGCGTGCAAAAAAGCAAACGCGAAGTATCTTTTAGTGTGCGTCTCGTCAGGCCAAACCCCTCCATCTATTGACAACGGGAAGAACGTGAGCATTTTTTTGGTAAACTTAAGGGTAAGTACATCACAGAGTGTGATGGGTCAGACACGAATGAAATTTGAGGTTTGTGATTGTTGATGATACTGACGAAGTTGGTAGGTCGGATGGATGTTTCTGCCGTTTAGGTGATTGCCGAACTTGGCACTTCGATTCCAAAAATTTCATCACTAAACGGGGTGAAATCATCAGTGCGTAAGATTTTGGGCCTATACGGTTCAGCGTTGTGACAGATAAATGTTAATGAATTACATTTCTATATACAATACTTGAATGACATTTTAACTTTAAATGTGGTTAGTAATTTTCTTTTGTTGACCTCTGACCAGATATCTGCTTGGTTGTATTTGATATGCCGCTTGGCCTTGTAACCTTATGGCTGATTGGTTCCTTTTTGCTCCCGTTTTTCTTTGAGGCGACTTGGACCGGGTTAGCTATATCCAACTTTGAACTTCCGTGTGATTGCTTGTCTATCACTGATATACGATAATGGTTTCAATGCGTTCGTTCACGCTGGTTCAGTTGCGCTGGCGGCCAAGATCTTTCTTCTGTTTCGCACAACTTCTTGCACCCACGTTGCACTCAAGGTTATTCTGCTCAACAAACTTGTGTTGTCCCCAAAACCACAGTCCATCTGGTCACCCATAAGACAAGCTAACATGACAATCGCCCAATTAGCGTATTCCAGCATCCTCTGAATTTCGACCTCCTTTAAATGACCGAAGCACCACTAAACCAGAAAAAAATGATATCCTTGAGCTATTTCCACGTCTTTGTGAATTCGAAACTCAGTTTGCCTGAAATCAATTTCGGCAACAATGACTTTCACAGGTATTGGGTTTGCAGATCATTCTAGAGGAGAAACGGTCACTGTGGCGCAAATCCTGGTTTTTCGAAAATGTTTGAAAATATCGAAATCTAAATATCAAGTGAGGTTCCTACATTCATCAATTGTAAGTGAGAAGTGATAATGAGAAAATTTGAATTTATCAAAAGATTGCCTGAAGTGCTAGCTTGATAATGAAAAATTACCCACTAGTTTTACGGAAACATCCCATGAAAGGTGTTAGCCCACGCTCTCATATTTTGTGAATGCGCTCATTTCAACTATCGAGGATGCACCAGCATGCAGTGTGCCGCCGTTTTGTTTGACCACATATGCTCCTCTCCGCCTCTTTCCGGGTCCAAAAAGGGGCGGGCTGGTCGCGTCCATGCACTGGGCTGAGGAAGATGACCAACCAGCGCCCGAGGTAAGCGATCGGTGAACGTGAGGCCACTTCTGGTCGATAGTTTGTTTTCAGACTGTGAGACCCCCTATATAAACGGACAAAGACACGATGTGAATCAAATCTTCTTCGACATCTGTGTTGTGTTAATGTACGTTTCCCGTTGACTTGTGCCTTTTATTTTGCGAGGTAGATCTTATTGTGCTTAGATTGCGAACGTTGGATATTGTGTGTGCTGTCGCTTGTGATTGACTCATTGGAGTATCAAAATTTTCGGCACATGGTGGGGATATATGAAAAATTACCGTCGGCTAATTTTAACACTACTGCTGCTCTATTATCCCGGATAGGAAATTATGTTTTTGGCGGCATCCGAAACGAGTTAACCCTTCACAGTGAACGAAGCCAGAGGACGCTTGCGCTTCGAGCCATCCTCTCAAGTGACTTGCGCTGAACAACTTACGGTTTCACTGACACACCACGTATCCGATGTAAACCCGAAGGAATAAGACCATTAGGTGTGTGATTAAAGCCTCCGTGTCCAGCCGGCTAATGCTGGCTAGCCAACCGAATGGCCAGCAGGAAAAGGAAACTCTTATCTCTGGGAAAATAAACAGGGGTACTGCAATGACATGATCCAAACTGAAAAGAAAGGGATGTAAAATATAGTACAAGAAGCATTCCAGTATACGAGTGCATTTTGGTGCATTCCACAAGGGATAAATTTGGAAAACGAGAATCAAAATTGGGCCACGAAAAGATCAGGCAAACGATTCATCGTTCAATACACCAACAAAGTTCAAGAAAATAATGGATAGAAGATCGCCCATACCGAAGTTTCTGAAAAGAGGAGCGGATTAGCTGCCAAAAGACCATGGTCTTGGTTAACATAATCATTAACAAAAATAGAGTGCATATGGTGGTACGATCTAACTGAGCTTAACGTACTCGTTATCTCTTCACCGGCGGTGCACTGTGAGTGGGCCGGTGACTAGCCAATCCCAAACGGCCAGCGCACTGGTGGCCGCACATGTCGCAGCGCCACAGTCATGTGATCACGACTCGTGACACCGATGGTCCCCTTGCATACCGCGCGCTTTCGCTCTCGGCCACTCACTAACTGCTCGTTGAACTCGTGGACGCCGGTCCGAATCGTATTCCTCCAGGCCGCCGGTTCAACGCTAACTCTTCCCAACATTTACAATCAAATTTACAACGTGAAAGACTTACCTGCACAGCATCCTGGTATCTCCGCCTTCGACCACCAGGATTGTGCTTACCTGATCTCAATTATCCATACAGCAGCTGTTTCGTATACGGCCACCGCCCATCCGACGGACGTGACCCAGCCAACGAAGCTGATTCAATATCAGCAAGGCTCCCATCCTGTTCATGTCCATTCGTAGCAGTACCTCAGTTTTTGGAATCATGTCAGACTACCGAATAACCAAGATGTATCTTAAACATTTTAAATGGAAGCACCTCAGATAGTGCAAATTCCGCTGATAAAATGTTCACGTTTAACTCCCGTACAGCAATATAGACAGCACCATTGAGCGGTTTACGGACGGCTTAGTACTCGACTTCAGGCTGTGTTTCTTCCTAACACGTCTTTCAAGACGTCTGAAAGAAGTACTAGCCTTGGCCACACGAGCTCTCAGCTCGCAGTCCACGGACAGATCGATGGATAAACTGCTACCGAAGTAACAGAAATCTGTACAGCTGCTGATAACATCTCCATTAACACGGATTCGGGATGACGGTGCACAGACATCACCTCCGCCCAGAGAAGGCTGTAAGAAAAAATGTCTTACCCGTGTTGATACCCAGTCCAAATTTGGATGCCGCGGTAGCAAAAGCCGTGGCCGGTGACTGTAGTTCGTCCCCGCTGTGTGCGAACAGCGTGCTGTCATCTGCGAACAGAAGCATGCGTACCAGTGAGGTATGTAACCTGGTTGGGGCGCCGAAGCGTCGAATATTCAGCAGGCGCCCATCCGTCCGGTACTCAACCTCAACGCCCTCCTCCCAAGAATCCTGAAAAGCAACCGTTAGCATGGTAGTCGAATATTAACTAGATAGGGATGGGGCCAGGACACAACCCTACTTCACAACAGTGACACTGTCAAAATCGTCAGAGGTAGATCCAAACGACTGCACCTTTGCCCTCGTGCCCACATGCAACAATCTAACCAAATTGACGAACTTGCCTGGACATCCAAACTTATCAGGCACCGCCTCGGCGAGGTATACTAAGTGGGCATACAGGGGCTTGCGCCGTTCCCAGCACTTCTCATGAAGCCATTGAGCAGCGAACATCATGCCTCTAAGACTTCCGTACTCAGCCGGTTCAAAAGGATTCTTGCAAGCACCTTGCCTGCGCAGCTTAGCAGACTTAGGCCCGATAGCTGTCGGCGCATTGCTTGCTATCCTTACCTTTAAACAAAGGCACTATTATAGCATCCTTGAAATCTTGGGACATCACCTCATGCTCCCAGATGAAGTGAACCAGCTGAAGCAGTGCACGCTCCATCGCCGGACCACCATTCTTCCGGATCTCACCTAGCAATCCGTCTTCACCCGCAGCCTTCTCGTCGCGAAGTTGACCAATCGCTCTCTGTAACTTTAGTAAATCCGGGACGAGAGCAAGTGAAAGCTTGGTGGCCCATGGCAGCAGGTTTTCCACAGTCTCTCAACCAATAGTAACAGGACGGCTTAGTAGGCTATCAAAGAGCTTGCATGAGACCTTCGTGATGTCCTCTGGCTGGGTGCACGAACAGAAAGTGTTCACGTCTACCAGTGTTTAAGCAGGCTGGATCGATGGACCGCAGCTCGCTTTGAGCGAATTGTAGAACTCCTTATGTTGTTGACGATCTGTGAAGTCCTGCATCCGCTCACCCTCCTTCATCTGCCAATTGTCCTTGATTCCTCAAATACGCTTGGCCAGTTGACGGCGGATACTCCGAATCTTTGCCTTCTTCGATTCATTGCCCGGGTCCACTGTGGTAGCAGCAAACATAACATGTTTCTCTCATAAAAATTCGGCGATAACCACGTTGTTGTCGTCGAACCAGTCCGGAAGTTTCTGACGTTTGACACTGAACGTCTCAGTGGCTGCCTTCTTGATCCGTTCATTGATGAACCGCCAAATATCCTCAGGGTAGTGAATACAGGAGCGTCATGCAGACGAGCGGCAACTGCACACTGAAAAGCAGTCTTCGTCTCGCAGGTTTCCAGTCACTCCATATCCAGCTTCTACCGTTGTCCGGAAGATGTAAAATAAACAGGTTTACAAACATGGATAAACCGTTTGGTTCCGATTAGCCTATCATCTGTGCTGCATTAAGCGCCACGCATCACTCGCGTGATACGCACTCCACGAGTGTCGCGCTGTCGCACAATCACGTAGTCAAGTAAATGCTGATGACCGCTTCGTGGAGGAGTCCAAGTCGTGATATCGCTCGCATCCAGCTGGAATTGGGTGTTTGTGATAGCCAGCTCGTGAATAGCACACAGGTGGAGCAGACTATTACCGTTCTTGTTCATTTAACAAATGCCGTAGGGCCCGAGGACTCCCAGTCAGGTTACGGAGTCGCACCCAACTCGAGCGTTCAAGTTATCCAGAACAAACAGTCGATCACTCACCGGCACCGACCGGATTGTGACGGACGGTTGATCATAGAACTGGTCCGTTGTATCATCAGTATGACACATAGTTGGGCCATAAACACTAACAAATGTAGCACACTTACCTCAACCGAGTCGCAGACTCATGGACATCATTCAAGGGCTGATGGCGTGCGGTTCGCCTATCATCAATGCGTTGATGCGATCAGCGACTGCGAAACAGACACCATACTCCCGAGCGCCGTCTGTCGGGTAACCTATCCATTAGAAGGTATACCCAGCACCTGCTTCCCGTAACTTACCTTGGTCCGTAAGCCTTGTCTCGCTCAAGGCTACTATGTCGATTCCATAACGACGCAGTTCCATCGCGATCCGTACGGTGTGCTCTTCTGGCCGTCCTGTGGCGCCGTATTGATCCAGCAACATGTGCACACTCCATGTTCCAACACAAATTGTCTTGCGTCCCCGGGCCTGTTTCAGGTTGGTCTTCGGGTAACTGAAACTTGAGCGAGCATTTTCTGTTCGGGGATTAATATTGGTGAGACAGTGTGAGAGTGAGCGATTGTCAGTAGCATATTTTCGCCTATCCATCCTGCTATGTGCAGCAGATAGGGCGACCCGGTTTATCCTGCGCGACGGCCGATGCAGTATGGCATTTGGTTTTGGTTTTAAAGCCATAGTTTTCATGGGCTTAGGATACTGCCAGGACGCCCAGACCTAGACAGGAGAGGTATTAAGGCCCTGAACCAAAACCTTTGTCTCAAAAGCCTGTACTACAAAGCAGCAGATGACACATACGCACATATAAGCATCAGCATCAACCAAGTAGAACAGGCCCGACAGTCACAACCCTAGACATTCGGCTCATTCACACAGATATAATATTGCACAGAAAAACCGACCATACATGCACAGAATAAGATCAGGCGAAACAACACCAAACCGAACCGAAACAGAACACACTGACACCATAAACAACGGACGCATCACAACGAACGCATCTGCCTTTTGCCTGGTTGCTCCTGACCTTTCCTGACACCTTAGCGTGGTGGTCGGGTTTGTGTGCTGTTTTGATCCGGTGGGCTTTGCTGACTGCGACTTCAATCGTTGCCGGTTCAACCACATCAGATTAGAAAATTATGTACTGGTTTAGTGACACGCACAACCTTTACATCACAACGTCTCTCCCATGTGTGTGCATAAAAAATAGAAGAATTAAACATATGCCCACTAACGGCGTTCGATAGTTAATACTGATCGCTGCGTGTAATCGGTAGACCGTGAATATCTCGGTTATCTTTTACCTTGAAAATATTTTGTAGCTGTAGAAGTTGCTGAAATTTTGTGACATATTGCAGTTCCCAAAATCTCAGAGTTCTGTTTCCTTGAGATTTCTTTGTTTTGATCTTTCGAAGACGTAAGCAAGTAATTTGCGATAGTTCAATGGCATAGGGATTAATGGGAAAATAATGAAAAGTTGCATCCTACGTTGTTTCGAAGAATTGAAGGTAAAATACAATGAAAATCGATGTCATAGACGTGGAAACGCATGCTTTTATTTGAATTCGGACGTAATTAAGCAGGAAAGTGTAATTATAATTTCGACAATCGAACTGTTATTGAAACATGAACACTAAGCTGTTTATAAAAATACAAACATGAGGAACGCCTACAAAGCTACTTCAATGTAAGACGATGCACAAAAACTGGACAAATAAGTCTTATTTTATCAGTTATCTTCGCCATGCTTTATAACTCGTTGGTACCGCTCTTTTTAACTTTTCCATGAAATTAGGATGTATGCTGGAATGCAACCGTGTAGTTCGCCGGTATTGTGCTTCAAGTCCGAAACGGGTTGAAAACGGCTATTTAGGCGCGAAGAGATTTTTCACTTTTAATTAAATATTAAAATGCATATTACTGGACAAATATATAGATTTCATCGAGTACAGTAATTGTGTTGCAATGAGAAAAATCAGCTATACCTAAAAAAATTTCATATTCGCACTTTTGTTGAGAAAATATGTCGCTATTTTCGTCAACAAAAGCCTGATGTTGGCTTTCCTAATCGATTTTACCTTCTGAAAATGCTTTCTTCGTAACTTTGTGGTGGAATACGTGTTTATGTCTTGTAGAAACACTCCATTTCACGTGGCCTTGGAGATGCAATGGACTTTGGAATTTTCGACTGCGTTGCGTTTGCATTGCACTGTACACGAAATATCACAGTAATTCCTAATGAAAGCTATGTCACCGCGGTCGTTGGTCAATTATTCCTCTGAATAATATGTTAAGCCTGGTTCTCTTATAGCATTTCCGGTGGGAAATTGTCTACGTTATCACCTGGTTGTTACGGTGCAAACATGGGTAACACGTCCCACTCCATCATTAACAACGTATGTATTGTTTTGTTTATCGCTTACTGACTATGCTTGAATGTAGCTCGCCATGTGGACGTAAGTCAATGCTCACTCTTCTGAGAGATAATGACCAACTTTTATGCCCGTTATTTATCCGACGAAAACATTGATTCCCACTTCTACCATTTCAGCTACAACCCTTCTATTTTCGTATCATGTACGCTTATGATTGCGGTGACTGTTGGTCCATGTTTTCGCCGGCTGCAGAATTCAGTGACGACTGCCAGGATGTTATCTCATTTTTGGCTAGAACTGAAGGAGGCCATAATAACTTGTCCCCAACGGCCTAAATAAACGTTCATTCTGATTTCTCCCGTGTTCTTCTTAACATCGTTGATCATAGCTCAAGCGGACTGGACGAAGCAGCCACTAGAGTGAACGCATACTACATACTCAAGCGTTGATTATACTTTAGGTGAACTGGGCGGAGCAGCTACTAATGTGAACGCATACTACATACTTAAGCGTTGTTCATATGTTAAGTGAACTGGACAGAGCTGCTATTAGTGTGAGCGCATACTACATACTTTGACGTTGGTCATAGGTTAAGTGAACTGGATAGAAAAGTCACTAGAATGAACGCAAAACATTTAAGATACTACGTAATCTGCGGCCGGCGTTCGTTGATCGGCTCTGAGATAGCCTTGTTGTTTCCAAACTCCCTGACCTAAATCTCGTTCTGAAAAATGCAGAACAGTTACCACGACAGGAGTTACTACCACATCCCCATCATTGTACATACCATAACCACCAGGGTTGCAACTTCGTATTCTGAGAATGAAGTACAAACACGCTGAAGAATTTACCTTTCTCGGGTAGTGTAATCACTCGGTGCTGTCAAAGTAACTGCAGTTGGGCTTAACATCCGAATGTGATGCTATGGATTCCGTCGGCAGGTAATTTCTTTCAACTGTTCTGCATTTTTCCAAACTGGATTCAGGTCACGCGTTGTGCGAACAAATATCGGCGGAAATATAAACCGTGTAGGCGACATTATTCCGATCGAACAGATTCCAAATTTGGAAATACCCGTTCTACGCTAGTGGAAGCATTCGCAATTTCGCAACACTGGGCGTTCTCGAACAGCATAACATTCACAGCGTTCATGTTGGTCTGCCCTGGGAACAGACGAAATAAGTCAACTTATTATTCCTCAACCAAAGACATGTTCGAGTAAGCCGAGTATATTATTCAATTCTTTTGCTTTCAGCCGACCACCACAATAATCACGGACGAATGGAAAGCCTACAGAGCTTTGGATGAAATAGTTCATTACGAACACTGGATGATCAATCATTCAAAAAAATTCGTGGATCCTGAGAACAGCATGATGCACGCGAAAAATATGGAAAATCTTTGGTCCCCTGCCATGAAGCACTTTCATGTAATATCTGAATCAAACGAACGGCAGTTCCAGTCACACCTTCAGGAGATCTGTCAGCGAAAACGAAATCGGGGAAACATGATCGGCAAACTGCTGTTAACCTTGCCTTATACGAAAATGTTGTTAATTATATAATATACGTTGACAATATTGCACTCGTTGGTTATTCCGATTCATGTCTTGCACTGAGATAGGCAGCAGCTCCGTCCGGTTGACTCAATCCATGATCAACGCCTAATTATGCTGCATTAATTCACCTTAATAGCTGCTGCGTCCAGTTGACTTAAATTATGCTAAACTGTGCTCCATGTTTAGACACTGATAACTGCTGCGTCCACTTGTCTTACCTAACGTGTGAAGCCAAACTGCACTCCACGCTTATACACTGATAACTGCTCCGTCCATTTGTTTTACCTTACCAGTTATGCCAAACACATAGGTGGACGAGTGAAGTCACTGGGGACGAAAATGTGAGAGAAGAATCCTGAAATATGTATTTGATAAGCTTGGATAAATTTACAAACATCTTCCACATTTTTCCAGCACAGAATGTAGTCTTTGGTTTTCATGTGTTATGGATGTCCTTCCGGATGATTGAAATCGTGTGTCAGATGAAGTCTTCACCACCATGTCGTTCATCGCATCGGATATCTGCAAGATATCTGTGTACGCATATATGAAGGAACTTAGTTTCTTCAATTATATCAACAAGATAATCGTTCCACGTTTTGTTAATTCACGCCTTCTTCGGCCCGTGCGCAAGCGGTACACTGTCAGCAGACCGGTCCAATTCGAACTCCGTTGTGGTTGGTATGCGAGACTTGCTTCCCATAATCACCGGGGAAGTGCGAACAACGGCTGTAATAGAGGGAAATGGCAAAAATAAGGATTCGAAACGTTCGATCACCAGGCGACTGAGGTTGAAGCTGCTTGCAACGTAATGGACACTCGTTTAAGTCTGCCATTTGCATACATTTGGAGTGAAAAATCAGCTGATCGGCATCACACCAATAACTGTGCATCTATACGGGGTCACCGCAGTGTCCACACGGCAACCCCGATTTAGACTTTTTCACCCACCTCGGTTGCACACCGCTTGCAGCTGAGCCTATGGGGAAGTCGTATAAAGGTAAGCCAGTTTTTGCACGTTCCACTATCTTACTGGCAAAAGCAATTGTGCTGTTAAAGCAAGTCACCGCCGTGCGGTTGTTGTAGTCGGGCAGTTTTCCAAGTACATGATGCGGGGCTTTATAGTGACAGTTGAAACTGGCTGCAGTGAACGGCCGAAACAGCTGGCCTACCAACCGTCGAATTGGCAAGTTGTACGCTGCCAGCCACCGTTCATGAACGGGGGCGTGACCTTTGTAAAGGGAAATGAAAACTACAAAAGACCTTACCATTGGGGTAGAAATGTTTCCGAGACGCCGGCAGAATGTGTATGCATAGCAACCACATTGTACGGTAAAATGTACATTCGCACGTGCCTTCAACGCTAACCACGACGAAAGAGTCGCCATCTTGTTGCACACGAAGCTGCAGTCTTCAAGGTGATTACTAGAGAACCGCTTACCTTGCATCCAGATTTTGTTTTGAAATGGAGTCGTGGAGTCCGTCCTTTCAGAATTTTTGGACAGAGTGACTTGCGAACGTGATCATTCTGTGAAGAATGTTCTTCACCAACCAGTCAACATCCACAACTTCACGACGATCGCATCCATAGGTTTTTGTAGTTCGTACTCTCACATCAGCCACTCACTGGGAATTCATATTTTCTGAGTGGCGACGGCTAGGAAGTCTCTTGGGTGCGACCTCTGCTTCAACCGTACGTTTGCGTTTTCCGGCCTATTATTCGTGTGATTGCAAGTGGACAACATCGCTTTGCGCATGGATGGCCCACTTCGGCTTGATGTACATGAATGCTAGTCGTAGAACGTGAGTTCCCGAGCCATCGTGTTCGAGAAAATTATTTTCTTGTAATAAATCGTTTTACTGACTCGGTAGCTGATGCAGAAATTGAAATCGTCGAAATCTGCGCCATGGCCTCAAATCTGTTTGTTTTAACTGACCAATAATTAAGAACCACCTTCTCGTTATTGTGCTGCCGTGTCGTTGGCGCCACTTTTGTTTTCGATTGTGTAAGTCGTGTGCATCTCTTACTGGGCCTTTGGCTCACGCTTGGTTCTATTGTCTCCTTTCACAGGACTATCGTTAAAACCCTCACTTCAGAAGAACACTGTCCACCAGTGTCTCCACGTTGCTCAAAGTTGGTTTACGATTGTAACTGATACACAAAGCCAGAACGTCTGGCTTGCCTGTTGCACATTGGCGACCCTGCCAGAATGGTTTCCGTCAGCTTGTGTCGACGTGACCAACTGACGTTTAAACCATTACCATCACCTGGTTGC
>JTDE01000097.1:404743-417836 GCA_014338405.1 Paragonimus skrjabini miyazakii | reverse complement strand
TATGGGCGATTTTTAGGTACACCTGTCTTTTCCATTGCAACACCACTAGTATACTCGAAGAAATCTTTATATTTGTCCCGTGATACGCATTTTAATATTTCAGTAAAAATTCGAAAAATATCTTTTCGCGCCTAAATGGCCGTTTTCAACTCGTTTCGGCCTTGAAACTCCATACCGGCGAACTACACAATTGCCGAAGAAACAAGTTGCTTATACTGGTGTTCGTTGGGGCTAGCGCATTTGAAGTGATACCACTTCTGGCACTGGTAACACTGCTTGCCGTCCTTCACGGACATTTTGCATCCATAACGACCGCAAATGCTCTCGGCCTCAGTCAACTGGGTTCCAGCACTGTTAGATCTTACTCGCGTCATTGTCAATAGAAACAATATAAAACAGATACAGAAACGGATAAAAAGCAACACAAGTTTCAATAGGTAATGTTAGCCTGTAAAGAATAACAATAATCGAATGTAATTTTTGAAGCACAGGTCATCGATAGAGCAAAAGATGTGTAGACAATAACATCGAGAAAATTTAAATCAAATTTCGAGTTACCCCAATCAAATTTCGGCCAGCAAGGGTCGTGCTCCCGTCATCCAGTTTAACTGAAGACGTTCTTCTAGCGGCACATAAGCTGCTGGACGACCGTGGCGCCCGGGTATGCCCTGATATGTCATTAACACTTGTTAATTAACGGGTTAAGCGCGAAAACATGGCAGCGTGTACGCTTACCACAAAAACTGTAATTCACTGAAAATGTTTTGTAACCCAACTTGTTTTCAGAGACAACCGAAATTCAGCGCCTCTACTGTAACGCGCAACTGAGTGGAGGCACTGGGGAACAGCGTTTCTGTGAAGGACGTGGGCCAAACGGGAATCTATAATGGTTACAAATACCGACAAGCATGAGGCCCGGTAAGTCATGCACACAACTCACGCAGTCAAAAACTCAAATGGCATCAATCACACGACAGCGAACTGTATTGCACTACTGTTATTTTGACTGACCGCTAGACAGGCACCGCGGAGAGTGGGCAGGTGGCCATCGAATTTAAAGATGACTGTGACTGATCAAAAATTTTGTTGGCGGCCACCTAAAATGTGCTACGGAGTTGGTATTTTGAATCGATGACTTACTTAGTGGTTTTCACGTTTATTTTAAGTTGAATAGCGTGAATGAGTAGTACTTATGTAATTTTTCTCGGTTGTGTAAGTACACGACGGATGTAATTTTGGCGACGTCTGTAGTTTGTGATCTGCGGCTAGTGTGTGCTGCTGGGGCAAATTCATAAGGTGTAGTGTATGCCCGCGTGAAGCCGCGACGTATGTGAATGTTGGAGTTAGAAGTAATTATCCGTTTCACGGGATTCGCCTTCAAGGTCGCTCAAAAGGCAAAATGGTCATTTTGGCGCGGATCTTCGATCTTTGAACCCTTATGAAATTTTAGAATCTGAATTCCAAACGAGCAACGTTAATGGAAAAACTGGAATACATAGAATAAGTCGCAAAAACAGCCCACTGATGGCTAGCCCAGTTTTCCAAGTCTTATAAATGCGATCGTTGCAATTTTCGAAATGAAATACGTCATTCTATAGCCTGAGAGTGCTTAGTTTTGCGACGTTTTAAAGATATTGTCGAAATGGAAATATACGACCATACAGTGTTGGCATTGCATTTCAACAAGAACACTAACACATTTGATAGTGAAACATGTAGGACAACATTTCCAGCTTCCTTGTCTATACGATAATTATGCTATTTCTCCTTGTTTACAAGATTTCAGGTAGATACTGGTCGGTGAAACGCTGCTCTTAAAAATGGTTGAAAATGACGCTATCATATGGTTGTTTTCATCTTCGCTGTATGTGGAACGGCGTAAGAACAGGGTATCAAGTCCAACACTATCACCAAGACTCTTCAGAAGTAAATTCTATTCACTCTACTGCATTGTTTCGAACTAGGTTGGGGTCGCGTGGCGTTCTTACGGAACAATATGCGGAACCAGATGAAATCAAGCTGCCTGCCGATTTCCGGGGAGGTATACCTCCCATCCAGTCACACTATGATGTTTGGAACACCAAGCATCTATCGCTTTGCAGAGAAATATTCCAATAAATATGACAATCACCGGAACCAAAGATGATGATTACCATGTACCCCGAACGTTTCAAGTACAGGTTTTTCATCACTTCCCTCATGTGTTCGTTCTCCAAATTGTTCATTGTAAGACTAGTTGGAAAGGAGCATCTACTGGTGTGGACTTGTACTGCATACCCTGAAGTTATACACAGCTTCGGTGAATCAGGTTGGAATAGCCACTAGTGTGAATGCATACCCAGAAGTTCTTCATTGCTTAAGGTTGGAGCAGCTACTAGTGTGAATTTATAGCCCATACTGAGATGTTGTTCATGACTTAAGTGAATCAAGTGGAAGCAGGTATTATTCACTGCAATAATCGAGTGATAATGTTTGCACTATTTGCAATTATCAACCGCTAGATCGTCCGGAACCCACCCACAACAAGTTAAATATTACAAAAAATGTAGGCAAGTAAAGTTTACTGGTCTTCGTCTGCTTACACCTATCATTTCGTTCCTCTTCTGGATCTTTTCTTTGACACCGTTAGCATTCACCTCGGAACTTCTCCACTTCCCTTGAACCTGGAAATGTGGTAAACGTACAATAGTTATTAGTTCACATGCAGCACTTTTTAAAACCTGCTATTTACCAGAACCCCGTTAGCCCGGCATCTAAACCGGTTTCGGCACCGCACCACGATGAGGAGGGGTTGGTTTTCGTGGTGGATCTAAAATTTAAATTCATTAGCGAATTTCATTTAAAACGTACCTTCACTTTTCTCCTCCAGTCGCATTGTCCAATAGGACAACTTTATTTACACTTACATTCTGCCGACAGCCCCAAAGTATTGCTGGCATCGTGTGCAGTGGGGACTTTGATCGACGAACGGCGTGAAGACACAGTCCTAGGGATACCACTGGGGGTTAAATTGACATTTAATCCAGTTATCAATTCTTTGAACTTCAGCCGGTGATTCCTTTTTCCAGCACTCACCGCAGACATTCGAACTTGATTCCATTGTTGGCATACCTATTGGCACTATACTGGGTCCGGGTTGTGGTTCACTTGTCGTAGTACGTTGCATGGGGTCAATTTTTTGACGCTTCAGCACCTAAGAGCACTGAAACGAGTTGACATTTTCAAAATCCACAGGGGTTGCGGGTGCCGGTTTTAAAACTGCTGGTTGCGGTGAAACTGCGGGTTCCATTTCCTCGTTAGATGGACTATCCGGAAGGTCCAGGGTTATGATGAATACGTTGGTGGTGTCCGTTGGTGCACCAGTTTTTGGAATAAAGTACGGCGAAAGACGGCTGCGACCACAATTACGAAGAAACTCCCGTAATTCATCCAACGGCTGGTTGTAGGTTGTGCCATCCGGTTGCCTCTTCGCCATCATTCCCAACTCAGTGAATGCTGCCACTCCGGAGGATCGGACGTAGGTTTTTCTAGGTGCGTCATAGTTGGCGACATGGATTTCCAAAATTCCGCTGAAACTTCTGGTCCATCTTGGAACAGGGGAAATATTCTCCATAGTCCCGCCGAACGGTTGATACACATGCAGGGAGTGACTGCATGGTAAAAGGTACCCCACCGCCAACGGACAATCGCAAGTTCGGGACTTCGGATTGACGTTGTAGACGTTATGGCCGTCCTTCACGGTAATTCCCGTCGGAGAAGCTGTGAACATCAACTGGCCTTCGTCCGCAACGTATGCGGACATGAGCTGCACGGCCTTTGGGACCAAACGACTACTCAACCCCACGTAATCTTCACGATTATTGGTGAGCGGGTATGAGCGGTAGGCAGAGACCTGACGATCGTAGACGATGTGGTCAAAGATGGTCGTTGCGCGCTCAGTTGCCTGCCAGATTCGTACATGGGCCTTCAAACTGTGCCGCTTTATTGAATGACAGGTTGCTTCGACGAAGTTGTTGTCCCGCTTGCCTAATATTGGGACCTTCGTGCTGCGGCAATCGATCCACTTTCAGATCTCCTAATGAGCCTGGGCATCAGGTACTCAACGCAGTACGACGATTTCGTTGTCTGCATTATGGCTAGGGCTGCAGCGTACCTCCAGCGGTTACGTGTCGGCATAACGATCAGGAACCACTTGTGAAGAGTCCAGCGTGAAGTTCTATTGCGTACGTTACACAAAATGTGCACTCGTCACAGCAGTTGACGGACGTGCGGCAGCTCCTGGGTTACTGCTGCTTGTATCGTCGCACTGTCGTCCATGATCATCGTCTTCGTTTCCACTGGTTCAGGCCGTTCTGTCCTGGAAGCTGCACTGAACTAAACTGAACTGGATTGAACTGAAAGGAACTGAATTCGCAGCTTTCAGGAAACAGTGACCAATTATAACACTTTCAAACCTGATGCACAGATGAGCGATATTAAACCAAAAATGTGATAGTTTGGCAGAGAATGAACAAACATTCATTCGAAGTTCTCCATTTCAAATAACCGCTATTGATGGAATCAGCCAAACAGATTGCGAGAAACATTTGGAGGTAACATACCGGCGTCAAAGCAACCATCGAAAAAGAAATTGTGCCGTTGAAACCTGACCCGTCCGCCTTCACATTTTCACTGGTTTCAGTGGTTTCTTGCGGGGCAGAAAATTTGGTACTTGTAAGAATGCCACACCCCAAAGTGTTTCGGTATGGTCTGTTTTTCGGCAGTTTCCGATCTTTTGGACACTCCGTTTACCGGGATAACCACTTGGGTGGCCGATTGTCCATCTTAGTCGAGTGAACTGCCGGAAGGATGGATGTATTACCTGGGCGTGTGCTGAATACGGCTATCAGCATTTGAGTACCGTAGTCGGGAAACATAGTTATTATGTAATGGGGCAATGCAGACGACTTTAAATCCATCGCCGATGGGATTGGGTGACAAGCAATAAAATTAGCCGGAACATAAGAAATAGGTGTTTAAAGACAATAACAACTTACCATAAGCGAGTATAAAATCAACAGATGGTTAGTGCAGAGTACTCGGACCTGGTGAGCCGGGGTCAGTTGAAAAACACGTGTACAAGGGCAACCAGGTAGGCAGCGCTCACATACATCCAGGTAATAGCATACACCCACAAAAATGTGCGTCGAAAGCTGGCCATTCTGAAAAAGAGCCTGTTGGTATAAGCTAGTCACCGGGACGCTTCTTGACCGCATCGAAAGTAGTAACTCCCACGACTTCTACCGGAAGGGCGTCCTAAGCCGAGAAACTTTGAGTAGCGGAAGTATGTTGCCTGCAAAATTGTCGACCACCCGTTATGTACTCGAATTTGTGTCCTGTCAAGTTGTTGGTTATTGCCAGGTTGAAGAGGTCTTGACAGGAGTGATCCTTTGTGGTCCCAATTTTAAAGGTGAGGAATTTATCAGTAATTCAGTGAGAATAGTTTCAGCCGTTGCATTCTGTCCGTATAACATTGCTGTTACGACGCCATATCCCCTTTCGTTGCAGGTCGTTGAACAGACATAAGCATGGCCGTGTTACTTTTCAGGTATGGAACGCGTGCTTGTATGTTTACCTCCAGCGACATTCGTACAAGAGTGCCAAAGACACTACCAAAGTACTCTACTGGAAATTTCCCTGGTAGTCCACTAAGGGCTTTCAACCTGCCATTGAATTTCTTTTTCAGCGACAGCGCACTGGCAATAAGACAGGAGTTTGCTGAAAGTAGTTACGAGGTCAGTTACTTGGGGGAGGGCGATAGATAACTTGTGCTTGTTCCAGAAATACAGAAATGAAGTAATTAACCTAGCTCAACTCCACAGCTAGTTTCAACGTAGTAGTAATAACAACTGAACTAAGCGAAGCGGATATTTATCTCTCGAGCGCAGTTGTACAGATTACTGTCAACAAAGTAAAAAGAACGACGGTAATGAGAAATAAGTTTGGAGTTAATCACCGCATGGCTTCTGACTTATCGGGTAGAGTTTGCCACTCGGATGCCGTTCGTTCATTACTTTTGACTTACCAGTGTTTGACGGAAGACTGTCTTTTACCCACCGCAGATGCACTGCGTCGATATCCCGCCGTAGAAGAGCAGTCTTTAAGAAAGCGTGGAGTACGTCATACTTCCGTATCGTCCGCATATATATACCGGAGGGATTGTGTAGCAGCTGGCAGTTCGTTCAAAAGTAACAAGAAGGCAATCTTGTGGTTCGTAGGTCGAGTATTTCAAGACCAAAGTGGGTTGAAAACGGCCATTGGGCGCGAAAAGAGATTTTTTTAAACAATTTGTGAAATACTGTAATTCACTTTTTGGGACAAACGTGCAATTTTTTCGAGTGTAATAGTTGTGTTGCAATGAGAAAAATTTGTTATATCCAAAGATGGTTCATAATTGCACTTTTGTTGAAAAAAATGCTCCGCCCTTTTTTCTATAAAGTCATCGTGTTAGCCTTCGCGGATGATTGCGTGTTTTGAAAATGTTTTCGTTGGAATTTTCATGGTGGAATACATACTTCCGTTTTTCGGAAACACTGACGTTTCTGTGGCCTCAGAGGTAAAAGTGAATTTGTAATTTCCTACCAAGCTGCGTTTACATCGCATACGGAAGTAACTTCTACTGGAATCTGTCACCACGATTGTGAATTAGCTGTGTGTGAATTATAGGTTCAGTTTGTTTACCGGTCAGTATCTCGGGTAGAAACTGGTCGACGAAGTGTCACTCATGAAGTTATTACGTGGTTGTTTGTATCTACGGTCCATATGGGATAGTGTATACATGGGTAATATGTCCAACTCTATCACTGGCAACTTGCATACTCTCTGGGTTCCTGCTTTCTGATTATGTTTCGGTGTGGCCTGTCAACTGTACGCTTTTAGGTTCTCACATTTCTGACGGTTAGTGACCAACTTTGGTACCCATTACTTCTCCGACGATAACACTCCTTCTCACTTGTATCACTTCAGCTTCAACAGTTCAATGTTCGTATCAAGGATACTCATGATGCTGACGATTGTTGGTCTATGGTTTTGCCAGCTGCAGACAACACTGATGATCATCAGTGTTGTCCAATGTCCCGCCTGTCAATATTCCTCATTTAGGATCCCATAATGCCATCATGGGAGCCTCATGTTTGTCGGACCGCGGGTCATCAGTGTGGCCTGACGTTAATAATAGATCAGAGCCGGACGACCAAACAACCGCTCAAAGGTATAATGTTTACTTCATGCAAACGTCGTGTTCATAACACAAATGACCAGCTCCAGTGCTAAAGAGGTGTGCAATGATGGAACATCCATGCTGAATGCAATGGACGGATGAAGCACATCCCCTCGCTGAACTAAATGAATCAAGGTTCAAGTAAATTTGTTGATCCATGAACTGAGAAAATTTGCCCCCATCGTTTGCATTCCCCCGTTTCTCCAACTAACCTGACACTAGGTACTAGTACCTCACCCACCCCGTTTTGTTTTATTGGACTGATATGTCCTTAAATGTCCGTGGCACGAGTAGCCATTCTTCTCGTTGTCTACTGGTGTGACGGCTCACCTTTGACCTTGCGAGTCCAGTTGGGAAACTACTGATTTTGCTGGACGAGATTATCGTCGTGAACGATTGAGGTTTGCTGTTTGTACTTAGTAATGAATTCTTTAACAGTATCGTACAAATTGTTGGATCCAATGCTGTTTTCATTTAGAGATCCGTTTTTGGGCTACGCGTAACTCAACTATCAGATGTGAATCGTTACATCTGGGTACTTAACGCCATGAAAATAGAAACTCGGAAGACTTCTGTGGTGATTTGGTATTAGAACAGACGAGACACAGCCACCTTATTGCCCATTATCCGAAGACATGTCCGGGCAAGCCGGTTACTTCACTTATATCTTTCATTTTCAGCCTCAAACCGTTATAGCAACGGAAGAATGGAGGGCTAGCAGAGCTTCGGGTGAAATAGCTCACTACAAACGCTGGAAAATAAGTCACTCAGCGAACTTCGTGGATTTCGAAAACAGTTATCCATAAATAAAATGTTAAAATTCTTTGGTCATTCGTTAAGAAGCTCTTACGGGCCTTATGGAGATCAAACAAACGTCGGTTCAATTCACATCTCCAGATCGAACTGCGGAACTTTTTACTGATTGCTGTAGCCGGTAACAGATAAGATCAGAGGTAAGTAGAAAGTGGTCTCCGTGTCCAACTGGAGGCCTGACGACCACTGTGTCTACCAGGTGGCTCTTAGTAGTGAAGACTATGTTGGGCTGAGGAAGAATCTGACCAGAACCGTGTCGCACTGATGCGCTGACATGCTGTGTCTACGTTCCATGTCGTATGAGTGTCGATATGGAAATCGTGAATCCGCTGTCACCGTTCTGGTGAAAAATTGATGTCCAGTTGATCTTAAACGCAGTTAAGTCGCCCATATTAAGCAGATGAGTAAAGCGTTTTTATCCTGGGACGTTGCATTGTTTTACGAGAACAGTGTCGTCGTCGGAGACGTAGGGTGTAGGAGGACGATAAATAACCTCCAATAGGAGTGAGCCTGGGTAACGCAATGCCAGTCGGAAACACGCAGCGTCATCTTTATTAGAAGACTGAAATCCACCGGTAACCGTGGGTGTCGGGGGATATTGCCGAAGGAAAATCGCAGAGCTCATTCTTCTGCAAGCGGGGTCAGCTCGGTAAACGGATTAGTCGGGGACACTCCCTTTGATGTCGACCGTAAGCTGGGTCTCCATGAAGGCAAACACACGGGGTTGGGTGTCACGAACTATCTGTCTGTCTCAAACGGTTAGAATATAAGCAGTTAGAAGCCACTTCTTCATTTGTTCTCTGGATAAAACAGGAAGGTGAGTGCTAGTAAGAGCTTCGGAAATAAGACCTAGAACTAAGAAAGGCGATGGGGTCGGAGTCGACCTTCCCTACCGAGTTTTTTTGACATTCTTTTTTAAAAATGCGGATGAGACATCTATTGGGGCGGCCGAAGAACTGCCTTTTGAATCAAAGGAGGCGACCACAACAGGCTACTTTCGTTCCACATTCTTGGGAGAAGGAATTCTCTGTGAAGCCGTTTGGTGGGTCTTGTGGCAGGTGACCCGGAATACAGTTTTTAAGCGGGTCCATTGCCTTTATCACTTGTTCATGTGCTAGGGGCATCGGCCGTTGGATTGATAGTTACGGAAACGGCATCTCCGCTTTCCACTAAAGGCACGGAGGCCTGGGTGGACCCGTCGGGGGCAGAATAGAGTGGTTGTACGGTTTTGATGGTTCCTTGGGCTACGCTCAGTCTACTCACAACATCTGTCGATAGGCCGCGCCTAGAATAGTCGCATCTGTAAGCGGCGAGCGCTTACAACTTCCGAGCCCGCTGAGTAACAGATTAGGATCCTAAAAGTAAAACGGTCGTATTGGGGAGCCTCTTATCATTAGGGTGCTAAGACACAAATTTTATAAACTAAATAGAACAAGATGGCGACAATTCTCGTTGTTGAATCCACCGAATATGCATGTTCCGAGACTAACGGTTCATGTGAATGTGATCACATGCAACAGTCGCGTAATGGTAGGGCGATCAAGGGCAAAATAAACCGGGAGATATATAAACTAGGATCCAGCTATATGAGATGAGGAAGAAAATCTGCGCTAGAACGAGGTTTCATGGGCAAACGACATCAAGATTTTGTGAAACATCAGCATTGACATTCGCAGGAGGAATGGGTCATCACCTGTGTAGTTTGAATGGCCGTGTCAGCCTTTACAAGGCAGGTTCACAGTTTCTACTTAGATTTCGAATGTGAGAAAAAGAATGATAAACGAGAAAGGGGAGAATGAAGGCAAAGGTCGTGTTCACCGACTTTCCACCAAATACACGACAGTCGTCATTCAACACAGGCAGCTAATTTTACATAAACTACAACCTTGGTCTTCAGCCTTAACTACCGAATTGCCATGATTTGGAAGTTAGCCTCAGTTTGCTGCTCCCGCCTCACACTCTTTTGCCGACGGCGATCGAAAGGCGCACCCTTCATACTGACGACTACGGACTTCAAAGCTACTGATTTTTCTATCGCTGACTCCGGGCTGACAATGGTTGGTAAGGTTACCGAATTGCCAAGCAAATGTTTGGCCGTCTTGGGGCGTAGCCTGTTCGCAAGTACGAAGTTCGTGACGTCCGAGGAGAATGAAGATGCATAGACTGATTTGGCCAACTTAGCCGAAGAAGAGGTTGTGGCGAAGCGGCCCCATAAAATCGCTTCCCTTTCTCTGAGAGCCTTCGCTTTCACTTATGTCGCAGCTTCCATTATATGTGCAGTTGGTATGGCAACTGTCGGTTTGGTGAAAACAACACGAGGGAAAGAAAATACTATGTACCCATTCAATGACTGTAATTCCAACCTCATCAAAGATACAAACCGTTTACACTCGGTCACACTTCTCCACATGAAACAACTGAAAGGGGATACAGATTTAGGAAGAGCCACGCATTTGCAGTCGCAGGTTTTCTGCGTCGCTCCACTTTTCTAGGTGCGCACGTGACCAATCTGGGACAAAGCAGCTCCTTGGCTGTTGTCGAACCCGCAGCTCATTCAGGTAAAACTGAAAAATGATGGGGCTAGCTGATTGTACTGGTGTTCTTTGAGGCCAATGCATTTGATGTGACACCACTTCTGACAATGATAACACTACATACCGCTTTGTACGGACACTGCACCCGTAACGGAAGTAAGTGCCATCTGCCTCGGTTAATGTCTGTTGAATTCCAGCACTGCTAGGTCTAGCAGAATTCGTTGCTGACGGGTACGAGCCATACGCAATATGAAACGGTTAGGTATAACTGATTCAAATACAAGACAACGCTGTGGAGAAGACGGATAACACAAAACCCAAATGATAGAACGCGTAATGAATTAGTTTTTTTCGATGACGAATAACAGGAATCGTATGTAAGTTCTTTGATGCACAGGACATTGATATGGCAGAAATATTGGTAGGCGATAACGGCGGGAAAATGCGAACAACCTTTCGGGTTATCCGCGAAGAAACGACAGTTATTTCTAACTGAATTCACTCTAAGGATAGCAGTGGTGGAATTTTCTGTTTTTGTTTTCGCCCACTGCTAATTTTTAGTGAATGCGCACATCCAGACAGTTTTACAATCGGCCTATCTAGTTGTTTATCTGGATGCAAAAGCGGTGGGGTTTTCAAACAATTTCGGAAAATGGCTACGTCCGTTTTGCCGAAGTTTTCCGACCTGTACGAACTGAAAGAGGAATTGGGAAGGTAACAAAACGCACAAAAGTAAAACGTATTTTTGAGGGGTGCTTTTTCAATCGTCAAACGATGTGTCCAGTTGGCTACTGGTCTTGAATTTGCCTCAAAAATTATTAATACAAAGCACCTGTCACCTCGAGGTCAGTCATTCGCTCAGTATTTGCGTGTTGGTTTTTGATTTTAATGATTTATGAATGGTTTTGAGTTTTGTTGAATGTTCTGTTTGATATTTGGACGGCCGCCGTTTTCGGCCTGTTTAGGACAAAATAACGATTGAAATGTGTCAAATTGTTTCTTATCTTTCAACACTGAAGCTCTCTTTTCCTTCGTTGCTGGTTCATACGCTTATTCTGGGTTTTCTGATAGAATTTGATTTATCATTTGTCGATAGCGCGCAGCCATGGTGGGAATGACTTCAGTTTCAGTTGTCAGCTTTTGTTTGCATTTAGAAAGCACGGGGTTTCTCTATGAGGTCTGAACGAAACGGTCTCATTGACACTTTTGGTGTTATGTGGCCAATTTTTTGACAGTTGCGTTTGGTATTTAGGTTGTGATTTTCGTACCAGTTTGCAGCGACATGATTGGGTCCATGGACTCTACCAGTGAGTTTCTGATGGTTGTTGGCCACAGTAATGGTCGTAGTGCGAGGGCATAATAAGTCACCCAGGGTGTACAGGGTCATAAGTCTACGAGCTTAAAGTGTGTGCATATTGGCCACAGTAGTCTATTAAGGCACTTGACTTGCTCAACTTATGCACAGTTTTCCATTATGTTCAGCCATAGCGAGTTCCTGTGATATGTCTTCTCTTAAAATCGCAATGTGCTTTTTTGATTACCCATATGTTATTGAGGTGATTCTAGGTCTTCCATAAAGCGTAAGACAAGCGTTAATTCATTTTTAATCGTTCCTAACAACACAGGGGTTCCCTGAGCCAAGCTGCTGAACACCCGTTGAACCACGCTATGGGCCATTTCATTTAAGTCCATGCCGTTCTGATGCGAACGGTAAAGTCGTTCACGCGAAGATCATAAACACTTGCGATTTGAGTGAGTGCCGTATGGAAGTTCTGTTTGAGGATTCTGATAGTGACTAATTATTTCCATTTACCTCTCACCTATGCGCAGACTGGGTAACCAGGTTACTAGTGAACACTGGTTTTTGTGCATGGTAGAAAGTGTTGCATTTCTGTAGCCGCTCCGTCTCCAGGTGTTTTGGTATAGTTCTACGCTTCATGTGATCTGTAGCTTCAGCGGCGCCAGGAGATGTCGGGTTGCTTCCCTTTCTGTGCATTCAGATGTACTGCCGAAGTGATAAGTGTGTGAACTGAGGTGTTCAGTGATACCAACTATCAACTGTCGAACACCTTTGCAGTGACAGGAAGGAAGTAGTCTTACTGATGACATCCCACTTTCATTTACAGTGCGGTTATTTGTTGGCAAAATGTAGGCACCTTGATGCTGAATGTTTGAACATAGACGAAACTAGTTTTAGTAAGATCTCTTCTCTTTTTTTTCCTTCTATGTGGGATTCACTTTCTTCGTGGTTGTTTAACAATTATGCGTCAGTGAGAACCACTGATATATTGCCGTCTATGATGATGATGATGATGATTATGACAGAAGATACATCATCATCATCATAACAGCCACGGGCTTAACCAAAAGTTACTGTGACTCGGGCCACCGCTCACCTCAACAGTGACGTGGAATATCCTAGAAGAAAACGTTACCAAGAAGGATGAACATTATTAAAAGTAGACTAAGCGGAAGAAGTAAAGACGGT
>JTDE01000097.1:391652-404643 GCA_014338405.1 Paragonimus skrjabini miyazakii | reverse complement strand
AAGCAAAAACGTGGTCACAAAATATGAAGACCCTGCCTGCTCTAGCGGGTAAAGTGAGTAGGTGTTGCCTGCCTGGATGGGGTCCTCGTGATCACTCAAACCGCTGATTAGAGACGCTATCCGAGATGGCGGTGTGTCACAGTCAATGGCACACTTGTATCCATATCATTTCTAATTCTTCCGCTTAATCTTATTTTACTAATTTTCAAGCTTCTTAGTAACGTTTTCTTCTAGGATATTCCACGTCACTGTTGAGGTGAACGGCGGCCCGAGCCACAGTACCTTTTGGTCAGGCTCATGGCTGCTATGATGATGATGATGATGATGATGATGATGATGATGATGATGGGGATTCAAAATGTTGAAATTCGGGTTGGTGGTGCTAAACGTCGGTATGCAATGCTAGTAATTGACACCTTGAAAAGGACGATAATAAGTGCTACGTCAATTAAAGGCAAACGTAGACTTGGAGAGGAGCCAGCTGCATGTTGATGGTGATGCCGTGAAGTTCTATCACGAAGAGACGAAGGAGGAATGCCGAATAAGCAGTGTCGCTGCGAAATCTCTACCAGATTGTCATCTTTCAGCCATCAGGTAGTGTGCTGATGAGTTCGTCCATCTATTCACTATTGCGGATGACTAGTACGGATTCTGTACATGAATGGAGCATTCAATAGACCTGCAGCTAGGCCCGAAATGCAGACTAATATACCGAAGGATACCATTGAAATTGATTCCTGAACTACAGAGTCAGCTAAAATGCTAGAGAAGGGAATAGTTAGATGGACAAGCAGTCCATTTTTATCGCCGGTCCTGTTGACTAGGAACTCGGATGGAATCTATCGACTGTGTATCTCTTTCAGGGAGCTGAACCGAGTGACATTCAAGGATACTATCCCGATGCTCCAAATATGAGAGACTTTTGCACACCTGCACGAAACCAGAATAGTATTCCGCACATTATTGTGTTAGTGTTATTGACAGCTACCAAGGACACAGGACAGGGCGAAAGCAGCCTTTTGCGTTAACGGACAGCAATATGAATTTCTTAGGGTGCTTTTCGACCTTTCCAACGCTCCAGCAAGAGATGTCTGAGACGCTTGTAGATGGCTTTACTGGAAACCATCAGGTGGATGGTATAGTCTACTGTTAACAGAAATCCTATCTACCAAATCGACTGTGACCCTCCTGCTGTGAATTATACCTACTCCAATCTGGCCGGTAACGGTAGCCGTGGAGTCCTTCGAAGTGTACAACCAGTATTTGGTAGACAGTGGGTGTTAGTTACATACGCTGACTACTGTCCTGGATTCTAGTCTCTGATATGCAACAGACATCCGGCATTCAACGAGTCTAATGTTCATACGAGGGCGGCCTGTTGACCCATTTGTTTTAGAGTGCAAACTTTGAGAGCATCTATATTATGGAGGCCTGAATCTGAATGGTATGAGATAGAACTTATCGGGACGGTGTTATTGTGACTAGCCATATATGTTGTGGGACCTGCAGAGTAATAACCGAAATTGGGGTTCGGGAAGTGGTTGAGAGCTATATTTGGTGATACAACGAGGGAGGAGTCAGCAGTAGCATGTTTTCGCCTGTATACCCTGCTGTATGCAACAGATAGGGCGACCCAGTTTACACTGAGAGACGGCAAATTTAGTGCGGAATTATTGGTATCGTGGATTGTTATAATTGACTCTAGGTTGTAAGACACTGTCGGGACGTTCAGACCTAGAGAGGATAACGGTTTGGATTCTCAACCAAAGCTTTTGACTCCAAAGCCCGCACCGCAAGACAACGCGTGGATGGCAGTGTACCAGAATTTGGGACTTTTTCGGGAAAAGATGCCAACCTTCAACCTAGAGGTCCGGGAGACTCTGGTTTGTCAGACCTCTACTTATTGGCCTGCCTGATGAGTGACTTTCGGTGTGGTGGCCACACCGTCCAGTTTAGCTCAATAGATGTAGAAGTCCTCAAACCGTGTCAATGTTTAGTTTCATTGTGGCGACAACATGATTGGAACGTCACCGTTACTGCATTCTTTGTCACAAACAGTCCGCCAGAGATTGGTCTATTTCACTTACTTTGGGACATCTTTCTCATCTGCCTGTGCTGTAATCAAGGAGCCAGTGAGAAGCAGTAACTTTTTTCGTCCTCATCAGTTTTTGTTATCTGTATTTCCAAAACGGCTGGTGTACTTTTCACTTTTCCCTCTGGTTTGAAACCGTTTTGGAGATGTGAACGACTGTCTTGTTTGATCAGCATTACCTCCGTCGATTTGCCCTTATCCAGTGGGATGATCGCGTAAGTAGCGCTGCCTTTGTCCAGCTCTGTTTTCCGAAGGTAGCGGGGCTCGCCATTAGTTGACCAACTAGTAAAATTGCGTAATCCACCTTGGTCGAATCGCGTGCGCCTCACTGCAGCTGAGAGTTTGCCGCACCGGATCGTATTAACTGTCTGCCAGCCGTTAGATTTAATTGTGAAGCTGTCATGTAACGTCACAGTCGTGAACCGTGAGAACCCCCGACTGCTCCGTTGAGCAAAGTCAGTCAACGTGGTTCGCGAAGTTGATGACTTGATGATAAATCAGTGTCGGTTAGGGATGCTGTTTGACATAGCGGCACTACACAGCCGGTTTTTTGCCTGTTTTTCTCACCTAGTTTGACTTTATCCAGCTTTTGTTCTGGTCTTCTTGTGATGATGTGTGCTATCAAAATATAAAAAAAATATGACGATTAACCAGCAGAGCTAACCTTGAATTTGACGATACGATGTTGTAGCTTGAGTTATCGTTCATTCGAGCAGTAATAGGGATTGCTAAGAAGATGCGAGTTAGTCTTATCTGAGAGGATTGTTCCAATCACCTTGGGTTTATTAGTACGCTAACAACATACAAGATTTTGACCAGCGTTGCACATTCAGCTTCCTACATTCGGGGAAACGAACTGGCTTTCGCATTTACATTGGCTTAATCTTGTTTTACGTGCGTAGAGGACTGAGTTTTCCATGTTCACGTTGCGCTGGGTTGCGTTTCAGACGTGTTCATTCACCCAAATCCTGGCAATACGAAAGTTTGGATGGTTGGGAATACTTTTTTTTGTTGTGCCCTTGGCTCATTAGCAATAGCTGATCATTTCTTGTTGTATAAAGGCAGCTACCGGTATATTAGAACCTGTAGGTCGTTTGTCTCTTCCATTGGTTGCTTCGTGATCCATCTTGCCTATAGTTGAAGAGGCTTGGAAAATGGCGGCCTGAATGTCACGATTATTTAACTCAGTTGTCATTATGGTGCGGTTAGTTACTACAGCAGGGCAATAGAAACTACAAAGACGTTTTCGTACACCTGTTTGAAACTCACCTATTTTTTCATTAGACCTAGACTGCTTGGTGCTGACAGCTTGAATTGAGAGGTAATAGCGGTCATGAATTAGTCCCCTTCACGTTTTCCTTTTTACCTCTGGGCTAAGGTTTCTTATGATTTTATGGGAGTTAAGGGCCGTCGTCAGTTACTGTTGTATTGCCGTCTGTGCTGCTACCGCAACTACCATGGCGATCAGTGGCCGTCGTATCTTTAGATACGAGAGTTGCCTTGGATTTAATTGCTTGTAGCGCTTTCTGGAGCTGTTTTCTTCACAGTAATTTCCAGAAAAGTACCCATTTCTAATCGACCGCCTACTGATTCTGAAAACAAGGTAAGTGACAGTCGTATCAAATCTTCATCACCTGAGGTACTGTTCGTCAGAACATCCGACTTTACCTTTTCGGTTCAGTGTTGTTTTGTGCGGCAGTCTAGAATGCACATTTAAGGAGTGCATTAGTCTTAGGGTTTCTTCGCAATATTAAGTTGACTAACATAGAGTGTACATTCCGTGTTCTGCTGGGCGTTTATGACGGGACTTGTCTTTGGGAATGCGCTTCTCACCTCCAAGGTATAAGGTACCACTTTAGGACTGGCAACTTGTCACACCTATCTTCCTTATTGCATATAGTCGATGCTTCACGTTGAACCGCTTCATTTACTCGGCTAACACTACTTATCGGCTTGTAACCTTGCCGAAGATATACCAACGTGATTAGCGAACGTACGCGTAACTTTTGGGAATCTCCGTCATCTCTGACGTTAAAAAGATTCGGTTGTGGTTGAAATTAAGGGTGTATAGTGTGTTTCTGTGATGTCCAATTTGCTCTGTAATTCAGAAACGTGGCTTGTTCATGATAAAGGTGTGAACATACCTGCATCGCTTGACTGTTGTTATCATCTTCAGTCACCCCACCTTCAGTTAATGATCATGTGGGCAACCGATCTCCCCGCCATCACGTTTTCACCAAAAGCTTTGGGTCGCGCCATCACTTGACCAATTAAAAATACACAGTCTGCACCGACATTACTGCCACCTGAACAAAGCGGTGAGATAGTCATGCCGGACGCGGTCATGAAATGTGAACAGTTCTGTTGAGTATATTTAGTAGATGTTGTCAATCAGGTTGGCGAACTTCGTGATCGCCTATCCGAACTGACGGCGTACCGAAATCAATGGCTTACCTACATCCGCAACGTTGTATTTATTTCCCCTCTCTTTTCTTAGACGATCCCCGTCATTGTTGTCACAATCGGCTTCGTTAGCCACAGCACCATCCGGGTAGGTTGTACGTTCCCGAATGAAGAACATCATTACGCCTGTCAAAGACTAGTTTCTTGAAATTTATTAAAAAAATCTTTCTTTTCTACGTTTACCTCGGGAAATAGTATAAAATTGCTTACAATTGAACACTTTCGCCGAGATATGTGGGAACCTGCGGTTGTTTTCTAATTTACTAGTGGCCCCATCCGAAATGCGACAAGGTTCCATGAGTTCTCGCGCCGTTTAGTTTCTCTCTACAATATCCCTAAAACCGTTACAGGTTGTTCTTCAGATGGACGAGTTGGTTTCGTTGTTTACCACCTCAATTATGCCAAAGATATGGTCTTGTCAGGCGGTGGTCCATACACAGTGCAACACTCACTGGACGGTCACAATAACATTAAGTTGGTTTCTCTTGCTGTGTAGATTGTTTTCTGTTTATTTCACAAACCCATACGGAAGTGTATGTATACGAAAATGCTAATGCGTCTGACTTGATGGCAATGTAGTTGGACCCACCGTTCACTAGAAGAACACTATAAGAACAGTTCTATTCAGTGAACAAGAAAACAAAAGACGACTTCAACGTAGTTGAATCAAAAGAGCTAACGGTAAAGTAGATGCAGGCTTGCCGTTAAAAGCTGAACACTGCAGTGTCGTATTTTGATTTCCAATCGAGAACGCATAAGGTTCTGTGTAATAGTTTCTCAGGTTTTCTTACGTATAACCGAGTGTCAGTTTTAATGTTGGTCATTTTTGTCGTCTCATTACTGAAGGTAGATAATCATCGTTTACGTACGCATCAAATTTTCGTCCAACTGTTTTGTACGTTAGAATCCAGAAAGTTCAAATGCCATCGTTGTTCAGTAAACACCCATCGTAACTTCTGTGTCGCCTGTTCATTAATTTACTGTGATAGTTTGACAGGTGCTACCTTAATCATGATTTGATTATACATAGTTTCTCCAAAATAAATGACCTTATAAGGTTGACTGTCCTCAGGTAAGTGGATCACAGGTTTATAGCTGATTTGTAGACACCACCATTTCTTTGGTACTTTTGAATCGGCTCATGATTACGAAGATTTTTTCGGTTTGAATACACTGACAGCACTCAGTCCTCTTACACATTCTAAAAGTTACGACGTCAAGCACTGGTTTATTTAAACTGAATACACCATTTTAGTGGTCTGTTAATTTTGAGCTATATTTGTTGCACTTCACTTCCTCATAATATCTGCCTTTGTAATCGTTAGGTTATCACTGTGACTGATGAATACATCATCCTCTTATTTTTATAGATATGCAGAAACTGGAACGTGAGGCTCGTATTTGTAGGTTACTTAAGCATCAGAATATTGGTAAGTTACGTTAACATATATTCTACCGTTCGTATCCTAAATTATATTTTTTACTGTGTACTATTTCAATTGGTTTTGTTACTAATTTGCTAGTGGTGCATTTTTATAATTTCATCACCTTTAAAATTCCTTTTTTGTTGATATTTTAGCAGGCACCTTATGTGTAAGAGCTGCAAATATAGGTGTTCCATATGACTTCGTTAATTTTAGCCGTATTGTGTTCCAATTCTTTGGGTCCCTTCGATTCATTCCGTTAGAACAGTAAGAAAAAATGTTATAGTGCGTTGGCAGTCCGACTTACCTTGTAAACTGCACATTAAAATCTGTCAGACTGTGTATCAACTGCCCGTAGTGATAGCAGTTGAGTGCGAAGATAAGGTCTGTAGGTGATGTGACTCAATATTTCTTAATCGTACAATGTTTTGTCTTTGATTGACACAACTTCACTGATAGCCAGGAGTTCTGGGTTAGAGATATATAACATCTGTGAACAAGTTGGTTAGGTCATTGCGCTACTTACCTTCAAAGTGTTCCACGATAGGTGACCGTGCGTCTTCCGCCCTATTCGACTTTTGACTCGCGTGAACTATTTGGTTGTCTTCTGATAGACACCGATCCTTTTTGTGGGTGCATTTATCAACGAGCTGATCAGTAACCTTTTGCACAGAATGGTGAGGAAGCTCACGTCAGGCAATTTTGGAGCATACTCCTTGTGTTGATGACAGACTCCACATTTGAACTGTACGTTATGTGTGCCTTATGAAAGATCGGAGATAATGACGCATTTCGATGGACTATTGTCCTCATACCTTGCTAAAGACTATGTGCCCTACTAGACCCTCGGGATTATTATTGTTGAACGGTATCCATTGTCTTTGTCAGAAACTGCTATTCATTTGCCAGACAGCCATTTGTGCGATGACACCGGGTTCAGTCGAGTACACTCATTGACAAGAGGTAAAAAATTGGAAAGCCGGAAATTCCGCTGTAACTTGCACGTTATAGATCATCTTAACGTCCCATAGGCAAAACAACTGGAAATGTCACTGTCATTAGCGATAAGATTGATTGTAAAAATTTTCTAAGGTTACGAAATGAAAACAAGTAACCATGGTCACTGTAAATTAAAGCATTATCGGCATAGCGTTTTGCACTCGTAGTCATCATCATCATAACAGCCATGAGCCTGACCAAAAGGTACTGTGGCTCGGGCCGCCGCTCACCTCAACAGTGACGTGGAATATCCTAGAAGAAAACGTTTCTAAGAAGGATGAACATTATTAAAAGTAGACTAAGCGGAAGAAGTAGAGACGGTATGCATACAGGTACGCCATTGACTGCGACACATCGACATCTCGGATAGCGTTTATAACCAGCGGTTTGAGTGATCACGAGGACCCCATCCAGGTAGGCGACACCTACCCACTTTGTTCAATGGACCAGTCAAGGTCTTCATATTATGTGACCACGTTGTTGCTTGACCACCACGTGGTTTGACCCAGCTGTTGGTTGGCCTCAGCATATAATGCCCGGTACGGTAAACGATTAGATGACATACGTAGTACGTGACCCAACCATCGCAAGCTGTGTACCGTGATTAATTGATCAATTGATCGCACATCCCGAGCGTTCCGGAATACGCATCGGCGAACCGCCATATTGCTCACGCCATCAGTCCACTTAATATGGGCCAATTGGCGAAGACAACAATGGTCAAACGCAGCAAGCCTGTTGATGTCTTCTTTGTAATCAGGCTACGTTTCCGAATCATAAAGCAAAATGGAACGTACACAAGCATTATATACCCTTCCTTTCAGCAATAACCGGACGTCTTTTTGACGCTAGAGATGACACAGTTTGGCAAAGGCAACTCGTGTCTTTGCAGTCCTCGCTGATATTTCATCAGCAATATTACAGGCTGACGAGATAGTGCTACCCAAGTATATGAAACTGTCCACAGTCTCAAGCGGATTACCTGCGATGAAGAAAGTAGGAATTGAAGTGCCCCAGCCTTGACCTAAGGTGTACAAGTCTTATTTTACGGGACGGCGAGCACACGCTCCAGACGGCACAAGCTTTCAATGATACCCGTATGGAACATTCCTACCTCACGAAGTCTTTTGATTGAAGTCCGGATCGCCTCTAAAAATCACCAAGCTCAAACAGCTCTAAGACCGTTGTAAACGGATTTGTTTCAGCTAACTCCAAGTATATGAAACTGTCCACAGTCTCAAGCGGATTACCTGCAATGAAGAAGGTTGGCGTTGAAGTGCCTCACTCTTGAAGCAACACTTTGCACTTTGAAGGTGCAAAACGCATTCCATACAAACCAGATCGGTCGCTCAACCTGTCCAAAATGTTTTCGGCAGAGGGGCTAAGTAAGACACTGTCGTCCGCGTACTCCAGATCGGTCAGTCTAGCGCCAGGAAAAAGCTCAACACTGGATTCCCGTAGCGCACCTGCCAGAATGTCGTCCATGACAAAATTGAACAGGAAGGGGGAAATCGGACACCCTTGACGAACACCACTAGCAGTGATGAACGCCCGAGACAGTTGTCCATAAACTCTCACCTTGCTTGCAGAGTGAGCATACAGTGATCTCAATAGATTCACATATTTCCCTGGAACTCCCTTGCGAAGGAGACAGCTCCAGAGAACGTTGCGAGCAACTGAATCGAAAGCAGCCTTTAGGTCTAAAGAGACCACGACTGTCGGCTACCTGTATGAGTGCCGATGTTCCAAGATCCGTCGCAAGATAAAAATATCATCAACGCATCCCCGACCGGATCGGAATCCTGCCTGTTCTTCGCGTATCTGACTTTCTCTGGGCTTAGTGAGCTGACGTAAAATGAGACCAGTGAGTAACAGACACCGAACTGATGCCTCTGTGGTTGTCGCATAGACTTTGGACCCTCTTTTTTATAATGGGAACGACTGTTGATAGGCACCTCTTCAGTTTCCCAGGTCGTCTGGAGGAGTTTTGTCAGTTCAACCTCTGTCAGTATCAACCTCTTCCCACCATCCTTGAAAAAAGGAGAGAGAGGAGGTCTGGACCAGGAGCCTTATTACTCTTCAATAACTTGAGCTCCAGGACCACTTCTGCTTCCGACGGAGGACCGTCTGAAACAAAATAACCGACCATTCAGGTCCCATCGTCTGCATGTTTTGGTTGAGGCTAGCTGAAATGGTCTTCGAAATGTTCAGCCCACCTGTCAAGTCGGTGCGATTGACTAGTGATAAGTGAACCATCTTTTTCACATATGGTTTCACTTACACCGACTTGATGGCCAGTACAACCACGGATCAGGGAAAAAGGCTTTTTGCTATTCCCAGATTGTTCGACCAAGTATTGCTCTCGGTCTCTGCGCAAGCTTTTAGTCAGCTTGCGTTTAAGTTTTCGACGGTCGTCACCATATTCAGAATCAGGTGGAATCGAGCAACGCTTGTTCATGAGGTTTACCGACGTGACGGAAATCCAGTTCCGTCACAACTGAACGGCTACTTCGGAACATGCCTGTTCACAGCATGATTTCATAGGTGTGTCGATTTGTTCTCAGTGTTCATTGGGATCCTTCATCTGACTCGAACTGGGCAATTCGTTCACCAGCGCCGTTTGGTAAGTGTTCTTTACATCCTCATCGCTCGAATGCCAGTTAAACACTTTACATTTGCGAGCGTATGTCCTCTGGGCAAATGATAAAACAAAACGGGCACGCACAACACCATGGTCCGAATCCAGGTGGTTACTCCAAAAGGCACGACAGTCCTTAACGGAGTGGCGCCGCCTGTAACTAACTGCTATATGATCCAACTGTGTCCACAGCTGAGAAGCACATGGAGGTCTCCAAGTAACACAGTGCTTTTTTCTGTGTTGGAATGCCGTGCTCGAAATATACAGATCGTGGGATGCGCACAGCTGTAGCAGTCTTTCGCCATTATCAGTGCGTTGTGCCCGGACACCAAACATACCTCCTAGCCGCTTCTCATCCAGAGAAAGACGACCAAGCTGAGCATTAAAATCGCCTGCTAGTATGATGATGTCTGAGTGTTTAGTTCGCCTCAGAAGATCAACGAGAGTGTCATAGAACGCATCCTTGGTAGCATCCGAACAGCTGTCCGTCGGAGCGTACGTCGATATAATGAATACACAACGTCTTTCTGATTTGCGTCGACGGACTTTTACCGATGTATTGAGTCTAATAGCGCACAAGCGACTGTTCACTGGAATCCAATCGAGCGAGCATTGCTCCGCTCAGAACTCAGTGCGATTCCTACTCTAGCTTGACCGCGAGATTCAGCTTCGGCGTCACCAGAAACCCTGAGGCAGAAGCGCTTGGATCGACAATTATCTAGAGATGAGCTCAAGTGAATAACGGTGCTGGAATCCTAGACTCGCATCTCCGACCCGCAGCACACATCAAGCTCCAGACTTGAGAGTGTACTTGCCAGAGCAGCTTGTTGACCGACTTGTCGGAGAGTGCGGACATTGAAGGCGCCAATGATTACAAGTTGTCTTGGACCCAGACAACAATTATTGTTTGGAGGCATATGGAAGGCAGAAGGAATAGGGAGTAAAACAGTAGGGGAAAGTCGAGATCGGTTAGTAATGTCACTATCGAGAGAACGATAACTTCTGTTACTTCCCGGTCGTTTATGCCGCGGAAGGGAATTGACTTGAGGGACCCCACCTCGAGCCTCTGACTCAAAAGTCTGACATGCGAGACAACAGGATATAGGGTTTTCTTGGGGGACCCCACCCGGAGCCAATGATTCAAGAATCTGACACTTGGCAGTGAGGTGCTTGCCTAGCCCGAGGGCGCAGTGAATAAGACAATGCTGTCTCGTTCTGAGCACTGCTGCGCGCAGTGGGTGTACTCGAAGCTACATCAGGCTTTTGAGAGGTAACATGTTTTTCGACCGTATTGGATAATACACCGGCGGTCATGGTCAATCGTTGGGCGATCGGAGTGCTCATTGTTTGTTTTTTTCGTCTGACTGCTCCCCTCCGGCCTGTCTGACACCGTTGCACCTGGAAAGATCGGAGTCCTAGTCAGCATAGCCCGCCGAATCAAAATAGTACACAAGCCTTACCACCTCGCCAAGGTAACACTCGTAGTTACTGAGTGTTGGTTTGAGGTGTACTGTTTGGTTATTCCGCTAGAACTTCCGACGTTGTTAATCCTGGAGAGCTGCTCAGTGGTACACTGTCAATTTACTTGAACACAGCGTCACATTCAAAGACCCTAAATTCCTTAGAAGGAATAGGCAATGGAATGCTGTGAAGCAAAATAAGGCCACAAAAAATCGTTAACTGTAATCACGGTGAATTGTCAGTATTTTGCAGGCTGTGATGTTTTTACAGGCAGCTATTCGCGAAAATGCCAAACTTATTTACAAGCATGCCAGCTCTTTGTCTGTGCTTGATGGTGTACTAAAAACCTGTGATTGGTAAGTTTTCTGAAGGCATACACTGTGGACTACCCCCTGATTCGCACCAAATAGAGGTAAAGTTGATATCCATTTTACGCGTGGAAAGCTATCATCAAATGTTTAACCGTTATCTCATCTCTTCACCGATTACATCGCTTGACGCACAGTTTCCGTAGTTTGTTGGAAATCGTGCCCACTGCCCTCACGTGCACGCGTGCGTAACATTTCCCCCTACCCTACAACCCTTCTCTACGTCCAAATATACAGGCGCCTTTACGCGCTGAGTTAATTAGATTGTTGCAGCTGAGTGTAGCTTGATACGATCGAAACGCGGACACGCATGCCGCATTTCCACCCGGATCAAAGTAACAAAAAAAACGACAAATTCGGACGCAAAGACGATAGCATGTGACACAGTCTCGAAAAGCGTACATCATTCTGTACAATAAAGGTCCAAAGGATTAATTTGTTCCTTTTTCGTGGACAGTCGTTTAGATATTGTTATTTGTTAGTGGATGCTCAAGTTTTCGATAATAAGTGTTCCGCTACAGATTGCTGCCGTGACACGATTTTGCATCAACTTTCCGTCTTCAGTTTGTGCCGTAAATTCCGTTTAGAATCTGTTTGCCTATCATTTCTTCAGCACCGCCTGTTTGTCATTATTGTTTATTCGTCCGTCGCAAAACCTGGAACAAAACGTCCTTGATGGCAACAACGTTGGGATTCTGTGATTGTCATCATTGGCAATCGAACTTCTGACAGGTTGTCCTAAGTTTATGGTTTTCGTAGATTGAATCATTTCCACACGGGTTATCATTGTAGTAACTAGTCTGTCCTGATTTAGGTGCGATGAGCTGTTGCGGATGACTCCACCTAACCTGTTACTCAGTAGGTCAGTGGCAGACCAATATACAGTTTCTTGACGAACTGATGAAGTGGTTCTGTAACCAAGCACAAAGTATATCAGCATAAGTCACTAAGTATAGAACAAGTGTAAACATGGACGATACAACTGCCACACATTTGAATTGAATGTCTCGCACGAATCAATCTGGGTCGTGAGTGATACTCAGTTGAGCGCAGTGTAAGCAAAGATCGACAGTCGGCTGTTTTTGAGCACAGCTGCCGACCGCTGCTTAATAAGGCTTCAAGATACTTGAGGATTCGTGAATTACTGGCACTCATCAGAATTGTAAACGATGATGCAGTACCAGTTGTGGTATGCAGTCGCTAAGTGTAGTGGATAAAGTGGCATTTCGTTTTCGCTGAGTTTCACTCACCTACAGGCAGGCTCATGCATCTCTGGGTTATTTTGGGTTATGCTCCCCGGCCCTAACATCGACCGTTCTTTTTCACTGGGAGTACTCACAAAGTTGTCGTTTGTAAGGGGCGTAATTTTGTTGCATTTTGCGCAATTTTCATGTGTTCACATATTCGTGTTAACCATTTCCATCCGGTTCGGCCGACGTAGTGTTGCCCACAGTCTTCTTTCTTTGGATGAGAAGCGGCTGGGGGTACACGTTTGGTTTCCGAGCACAACGCACTGACAATGGCGAAAGACTGCTGCAGCTGTGCG
>JTDE01000097.1:361648-391552 GCA_014338405.1 Paragonimus skrjabini miyazakii | reverse complement strand
CTGCAGCTGTGCGAATCCCACGGTCTCTATATTTCGAGCACCGCATTCCAACACAGGAAAAAGCGCTGTGTTATTTGGGGACCTCCGTGTGCTTCTCAGCTGTGGACACAGTTAGATCATATAGCAGTTAGTTACAGGCGGCGCCACTCCGTTAAGGACTGTCGTGCCTTTCGGAGTAACCACCTGGACTCGGACAATGCTGTTGTGCGTGTCCGTTTTGTTTTATCATTTGCCCAGAGGATCTACGCTCATAAATGCAAGGTGCTTAACTGGCATTCGAGCGATGAGGATGTAAAGAACACTTACCAAACGGCGCTGGTGAACAAGTTGCTCAGTTTGAGCCGGGTCAGTGGTCCTAACGGGCACTGGGAATAAATCGTCTCGGGCGTTCATCACTGCTAGTGGTGTTCGCTAGGAATGTCCGATTTTCCCCCTTCACGTTTAGTTCTGTCATGGATGACATTTTGGAAATTACGCTTAACGCATCGAATAAGCTTGCTGTTGAGCTTTTTCCTGGCACTCGGTTGACCGATCTGGAGTATGCGGATGACATTGTGTTACTTAGCCCCTCTGCTGAAGACATGCAGACCATGCTGCGCAAGATGAGTGGCTGTGCTGGTTTGTATGGAATGTGCTTCACACCTTCGGATTGCAAAGTGCTGCCTCAGGACGGGCATTTTCAATCCTACTCCCTTCTTTACATGTAATCCACTCGAAATTGTGGACAGTTTCACATACTTGGTTAGCACTATTTCGTCAGCTTGTAATATTGCTGATGAGATATTGGGGAGGACATCAAAGGCACTGTTTGCCTTTGTCAGCCCGCGTCATGTGTGGCGTCGAAATGTCCAGTTGTCGCTAAAAGGAAGTGTATATAATGCTTGTGTACCTGCTATTTTGCTCTATGGTTCAGAAACATGGCCTGTTTGCGACGAAGATGTTAAGAAACTTGCTGTTTGACCATCGTTGTCTCTGCCACTTAGCCTACGCTAAATTTACAAACCAATGCGAATCAGCGATTTGAAGGAATGTAGACACCATCAAGTCCAAATTTCGGTTAACACAAACGGAGCTACTTAAACAGATCACGCCAAAGTCGAAACGGGACAATGAATAACTAATGGGATAGAATTCCAAAAGGAAAATCAACCCAATGAATGTACAAGGACCAACCAGTGGGATTCGAGGTCAAAGTTCGATAGCAACAGAAAGCAGCCAATGAGACTCTAAACCAAACACTCAAGAACTGCAGGAAATAACCAATCGGACATCGAGTCAATGTTCAATTGCAGCAAGAATCAACTAACGGTAGATCAGGTCAAAAACAACAGAAAGCGACCAACCAGAATTCAGATCAGAAGGTCAACTCGCTCTACCATATAGCAGCAGGCACCCGTTGAACTTCACCAAATTTCACACTCAACAACTATACCCTAGAACATTCACACACTGATGATTTCACCTCGCTTGGTGATGAAACGTTTGTAACCTAAATACCAAGCACGGTGAACATACCAATACGAAAATCTTTCTTACACACTCACAGTTAAACCGTTTAAGGGGCAAATTTACTTCGTTTGCGGACAAGAGGTTCTGGGAAATTGTTAACATTTAGCATTAAGCAATTCCGCCATTTTGTTACGAGACGTATGGTTGATGATTTATTCACCGCCACTCTTTAATTTGTGGCCTGTCGGCTGGCCTCGATCATTATTTACCACGGAAATTACGCCATTTGGGCCTCATTTCTCTGTACACATCAGACTGGATGCATCCATGACCGGAGAAGCGACACTCAATCAAAAATTCAACAGGAGTACCTTTCGCTCTATCGATTTTTTGCACATGACTAAACTCCATGCCCACGATCTTGATTCGGATAATCATAAGTGCTTCATGAACTGAAAAACATAACGTATTACGAAGTTTTACTTCAATGTGATTTTTCTACGAGATCACATAAAACGTCATTCTTCAAGAAGTGCCGAAAAAAATATTTTTGGCACTATCCACAACATGTTACATCCACAAAACTTACTCCCGGACGTTTTGTTTGGATCAATATGAGCAAGGTTATTGGTGATTGGACAGGTTGGCTTGCCAACATTATGTAATCCGTCGTATCCGCGCTACTCTGATTGGTTCATTCCCACCCCCACTTTCACCCAAGCGTTATTAAACCTTCATCACCATCTGGTAATTATTGCTATCTTCTCATTGCATCGGTCGATTCAGTCGATCGTCAGAAGTTCCTTTCGATGTTTGTCACCACTATTCAGACTATTATGTCCACACTCACTCGGATGGTTTACACGTTTCTCCCTGCCGCCCTCTATAACGATGGATCGCGGCCTCCAGCTGGAATCAGATTTTGAACAGCGCCCCCTTGGAACACAAAGTATTCGTACCGCGGCGTACCCTTTACAGTCCTGTGGGTTGGTTCAAAGATTTCCCCGACTATAAGGTGCCATGTTGATTGCCAGACGGGAATCAACCGTTTGCTATATTCAGCTACCGCATATGCCACTTAAATTATGCAACTCTATTCGTGCCAACAATCAATGTTCCCTAGCGCACCACCAATGGCACTGACTTGCGTGTGCCTTGTCATTTATTAGCCCCTTCTAACAACAAGTCTTTCCTGACCCAACGGACCATGTGATGCGTTTGTGGCATTCCATGTCTAAATTGATTTATCAGTCGTCATTATTGCAAAATAAACCAACTATATTCAGCAAAATTGCTCAAAACAGACTTCCCAGTGAATACCGCCAGCACTTAGCCCTAAACACAGTCGTACTCGCCCGGCTCCATTGTTCCAATGTCTTGGCAACCATGATTCACAGTCAGTATCGGTTGACTGTGAATTAACGTATCAGCAATTGAAAGGCAGTACAGGGTTGGAAGCCGTCGTACATCAGTGTGGTGCAACTGGACAGAGTAAAAGTACAGTACTACCCTAGAGGAGTGTTGTATCACGATATTTTTTTCAATAAGTAATGGATGGTAAATGTGTGCATTCAAGCGCACAACAGATTGACATTAGTGAAAAGTTAACCGAAAGCTAACAATTTTCTGATAGCAAATGATGCGCGCCAGACTGGTTTCTAGTTTTGTCACACTATTTCTGTACTGCGACATAGCGAAACGCTAGGCGGCACGTACCATTTTTCACAATTGTGGCTTCGTCATCGCACTTTTTTGTGATACTTCATGTCAGTATATCCTGTTACCACGTGACCCCTGAGAAACAGTGAAGAATCCTTCGATATGTTCCACAGCAAGCACCATATTTGATTGTTTTTGGGGAATTAAAAAGCTCTAAGCACTCAGCCCATTGGAATGTTTCGAATGGATGTGACTCGGTGCTATTGAAACACGAACAAACGCAACCCGTTCTGACCTAATGGGCAAGACAAAGGCCATGCTACACGGGGGTTTTGCGGAACTTGTCACGAGCCACTGCAGAAGCGGTCTTAGTGGCTGATTTGGGCTGCAGGGCCAACATTCAGGAGTCGATGCAGTGATCCTGCTCCAAATACGTGCAGATCCGTTAGTGTTCACTGTTACTCTCCAGTGCTGGTTGAAAAATGCTTTTGCATATAACTCAGTTGTTGTGGATGCAGAACCACTGAATGTCCCTGGTCTTAGCATGTCAACCGTACCGACTGTTATGGGGAGACAACCAAAGTACGCAGCATTCAATACAACAGGCTATAATGTCAAAAGTAAGGGGTTATGATCGGCGGATGCCATGGGATCCTTTTCGATCGTTGTAAACGCATTCAATACGTAATCGTTATGATGGACCATTCTTCCTTTTTGGTCGAAGTAGCAAGTATCCAGACCTGAAGATCACCGAAGTGAACAGAGCGTTGATAGAACATGTTATAGCATATGATGTGCCATTCTGTATGCTGCGAGCGAAACATTTGGCATCCGCCCCGAAAAACTGAATATCAAACGAATCCAAACAACGTTTTATCACCCAAAGACGAACGGAAACGCTGGCAAAAGCGGTCAGACGATCAAAGGATGGTTGGCCATCACAGAAGGCGACATTCACACTGATGTTGCTAGCTCACTGTGTGTCCGCCCAGGGAATTTTTGATGAGCCGCGATTTTGGGTTGTGCACTTCAGAAACCTGTGGTTAACAGTTAGTCAAGAAGTTGGAGTTTTACCGGGCTTGCGCCTTGTCTCAAGGGAACCTACAAAACAAAACGTTAGGAGCCATTGAGCCCCGTTGCAAGAAACGAACACTCGGAGTTAGGAAAGCGTCTACTGAAATGGAGAACATACAGTTAGTAATTGGCCTGGATTTGCTTATGTTGTGAGTGACAGTAAAGAGTAGCGACGACAGTGTGGCAGGCGGCCGAGTGCCGCGACTCAGAGAAAGAGTTTGAGAAGCTATATGGAAGCCAGAGGATTCGCCATCAGGGAGACAACAGGCAACCTAGCCTTTTTGCAAAAGAACGGTAAAGTATTTTGGCTTGGTTATTAAGGTTTCTGAATGTGTACAGTGGAAATCAATCAGCGAACTCGCCAAGTATAAAAATAAAATCACCACTCGTTTCGAGCACGAAGAACCATAGGCAGATGTTTGAAAACGGATTAAGTGCCCCATCGAATACTGTCCACTTAGATAAGGATCAAGACTGCCACTGCGTACAAATGAATGTGTTTGTTCATGCAAATGACTTCCTGTACGACATGTTTCGGTAGCAAGCTGTTCCTGTTGCCAGCAACCCTCTGAGAAGAATAGACATTTCACAACCTGGTTACTCATAGTACGGTTGCACAGGACGAAGCAGTTAGTATGAAAATGTGCAAACTAGATATTTGAATGCCATGATGTGTCCAACTTGGTGAACTCGAACACATGTGATACTGTTGCGCCAAGTGTTTAGGATGGTTGGATTCTGGCGCAGTTAATATGGTCAATGCTAAAAATTCATTTTGGGTCACCTAGAGTTTATTGTTGACACTACCTTGACTTGATCAGAAATGGCTGCGGTATGTGCTTTCTGGTTTTTAACGAGTGAATGATATGTTGATGCGTATACCGGGAACGTCAGAATAGGACCTTTGATCTATTTGAGCCGTACTCAGACCATGTGGAAAGAGTCAGGATGGGGCACCTTCAGCAGATAGTCTACATATGTCTGTGGCTGTGCATCGTCATACCGGTCTTGTAATTGACAGCGCAATTTAAATCGGGACAGCCATGTCAAATACTATTTATCACAATGTGATAGGACGAGCATTCCTTATATCTCTCGAGGAGACCACACTATTAAACAATATTTTCAGATATTGCTTTGTCTGCAACGGATTAACCTACAATGTTTCAGTCACTTTCGTTAAAGCCGACGTGCGAATCGCATGTATGGTTGTGCTCAGTCGTTTGTGTTCATGCCGGGCTAATTAGGAAGAGTTGAGGCTTCAATCCCAAATACTCACGGGTCCGCTACTGTGTGCTCTGTCTATTTCCATGAGATGATATCGACTGCGAATTCCGCGGGTACTCCTTTTCATATCACTGGCGTCAGTCGGTCGAAAACGAATACATTATATAACATTGAGACCCGTTTAATGTAGGCTTTATCCACTCCATAAATACAATTTCAGTTGTGGTGAAAAAACCGTAGACTATTAGAATGAGCTACGGTAGCGCACAGCTATTCTACTAGTGTTTTTCTGTGTATTTCGTGTCCCTCTTCAAATGATGGATTGTCTGACAGGCAGACTCGCAAATATCACTTCGCAGTTTGTCGTACAGTTTGAACTAACCATCTGGGCCCATAACAGTCTATTTCGACACAGTTCGGTTTGCTGCTTGTTCATAGCTTATGCACTCGTGACTGTAAAACGGTAACTGTAGGCAACGTCTGTCAGGCTGTGTTGATGGTCAGCCTAATAAAAATCACGTCGGCGGAGAAAGCCCAAGCGTATGTCGAAATTTTGGGGCCGTTAGAAAAACACCAGTTTCTGAAGGAGGCATGCAACACAAAAAATTGATTTTTATTAGCTGGTAATACATTTTAAAGTAATTTTCACCTGACCACTCTTCTGTCTGAATTTTACAACAGCCGCTATAATTCAAGACGAAAACTAAGGGCTTGCGCAAAAATTATGAGGACCATTTGGTCAAACGACCTAGAGAGTTGGACCGATATCCCCTCCGAACGGTCATGTTTGTGTCTTGGCCGCTGATGTAACGAGACCTCATATGATGAAACAGAAGAAAGTGTTTTGACGTGTGTCCAATTCCAGCTCAATAAATTAGCCGAGCTTTCTGAAGTACCGTTCAGCTGGACCAAATCACATCGAATATACGATAGAACGGGAACGGTCAATTACTGCATCCTTGACCGCACTCCACCAAATGTCAACGAGTCTTAGTAGCTTCATTTGTTGAGGTGCTACAAAGTTTCTGCTACTTGGTAACGATGTTGACAATCTCTGACGAGTACGTAGAAGGAGGATAAACTATCAGGTTTTTTAATTCACTTGTTTCATGTTCGGCCCTTATGCGCTAACTCTTTTCCTCTATGCATATCGGCTAAATATGTTTAAGATGGAACACTGCAACGCGCGGACATATGTCAACGACTTGTTTATTGGACATGGCTTACACTGTGGTCTTGGCTATCTCGTTCGTTTCGGTCGAGCGATGTTTCTATTAACTTCCACATCCATCAGGTTGTCTTTAATTGATTGTTATATTATGTTTAAGATGGCGGTTCAAGCCATAATACCTTCTGATCAGGCTGATGACCATCGTGGGCGAATGAATGAAAGAGGTTGTGACTACCAGAATCCTTCCAAAACTCTTTTCATGTGGTACATAGACGTATTTCACCGCTCTTAGTTATCTCACAAGACTGATGGATACCATCATGGGTGGGCGACTGGATTGTGTGTTATTGTTTAAATCAAAATACTGCTCAGTAAGTTAATTTCTGTGATTTCAACTTGAACACAAGTCCTAGTCGAGGGGTCATCGATCGGAGTTACCAGACACTAACTGTGTCTTCTGTTGAAGCACTCGGGCAACCTGATCGTTACTCACAAGCGAAAGTGGTTGAGCGTTCACATATGATAATTCGGTCGTGTTTAATGTGAGGTCAATGGCGCATTGGTCAACACGGTTGCCTCATGAAAGCGTGGCCAGAGTTCTAGTCCTGGCAGTGGCAAGGATATGCACTGCTGATGAGGTCTAATGAGAGCGAAACTCGAGCCTAGTGATTCTTTTCGAGAGGGGCCGACTGGAATGTCTATGGGAATGCGATAATTGCGATCAATTGTGGTAATGTCCAACTTGAAATTAACCAAATCACCTACTACTCATCAGTACACTTTAGGTCCCGACAAAAGCAGTCACGGCAGTCGAGACCTGGAACGGTGCCCAAGTGATTGATGATAGGACATCGTTACCATCACTGTTTACTACCACTGTATTGCTTGCGTCTGTGTGGTTAGCTATTAGTGTGTAGTAATTTAATGTTTCATTTCATTTCAGTTCGACTTCATGACAGTATCCAAGACGAGGGCTTTCATTATTTGGTATTTGATCTGTAAGTCTTTTCCTGTGGTTGTTTCCTCAATACAGTTTCAGCGTGAAACGTATAAGTTTGACTGAGAGAATCTATTCGCATTTTATTTAACCTACATATCTCACACTAACCGCTAAATACCAAGAGTGAAACCTAAGTTGTCATGTTCGCCCAATGACACCCTCCATAATGGTCTTTTTATTTTCTGTTGTGTTCTGTTAGCGTCCCCATGACCATTTCCCCAGTAATTAGTTAAACATTCACAGCGCATTATTGTTGAACCGAAATGACCAACCTTTGTCGACTGCATTAATTCAGCCGTGTGCTCCGAGCCAGTTAACAGTAAACTGGAGCTGAAAATGAAATGAAATCGAGTAGTCGATCGTGATCTGTGGCATTGGTGCGTTATATTTCTTTTCATAATTGTCTACTTTAAATCACCTGCCTCGGTCTTCTCTGCCTCGTTAACATGCTTCTCCGCATGTTGTGTGCAACGTGCAGTTGATTGATTAACCGAATTTGTTCGAACCAACTTTGAATCTTTTTGTGACTAAGCTGATTTGCATCGTTTTGTCGAAGTAGTAACATGGGCAATTTTACTTGTCCATGCCCTATAATCAAAAAAATTTAATTTAGTCGTTTTTCAAAGTAATGTTACGTACCTTAGCACACTAACATTGAGCTATTGGATCGCGGTGTGTAAACCTATTTCAATATCATAGGCCTTTGTAACTTCCTTTTGTGAGAAGTAAGCAATGTGCGATCGCGTCGATACATTTTATCACAAGGACGTGATAGTACGGACACACGAGCGGACATGTGAAGTTACGCAAAACGACTGGCTAGCTAGCTTGACAAGGCTTATAGATTAATCAGTGTACGAATAAATCAATGCAGATCCCATACAGGCAGACTCGTGCTTTGCCTACGCGTGCAACCAGACGCATACGTGCACTCGATTTGAGTTGGGAAGACAAACAATTACACACTGCGGACACTTTATTTCCAGCATGTGAAGCAAAGTTCTCATGTGTGTGGGTCTGTGTATTGTGAGGCGACTCACGACAAAGCCGTTGGGACTGAGCTTATCACAGAACAACGATGTGACGGACTTTAACTGAAACATGGACCACTGACCGCCCTGCTTCCATGTGTTGGTATGTGCTTTCAACTCGCAAAAGATGATTTTTTGTCCATGTTTCGTCCCTGATTGCCAACTGAGATTAGGACCCTACTTTTGGCACAGTCGATCCCCTCTGCCTCATCCAGTTCATGTGCGCACGTTGCCCAGTGGAATAATCTATCTGAATGTACTTTGCGTTTTGTGTTGTTTCTCATACACGCACGTGCCGCCACCGTAGTCAACCCACATTCTGCGGTGTGCTTTTATATTTTTTCAAAAATATTTGACCTGAGACATGATTTGTTGAACAGTCAGTACAGTTACAAAGTTTAGCACCTGCATACTTATGTCAGACAATAAATAAAAGTATAGAAAACAGAGCAAGAAGATTGCGAAATGATCTGCGTTCTGTACTATCTATTATATCTTCGAATTTGAGTCTCTCTGTTTGCACGCTAACTTCTTCTCTTCCAGTTTTGTTAGTGCTTTTTGTAATAAAGATTTTGTTTGGTTTCCAGGTCTAAATTTCTTCTCAGTCCTATATTGAGTGTACTAGTTTATAATTCTGTGTTGAAGTCCTTTTTACCCATTCATTTTTAACGTTCATTTCTCTCCTTTATGTCTCACCGCTGAACTCTCTATTTTTTTGTTTCTGTCAGATCAGGGTTTCGTTTTCACACCAGTCTACTATCTGGCTGAGTGCTGGTCACTCACACGCCTCCAGGTCTTATTGTTTTTTTTTTTGGGGGGGGGGGGGGGTGTAAGTGGGACAAAACGTGTTGCAGTATGGGCCACGTGTATCGACGTTTATGCGCGTGTGTTACAGCATCAGGCTAGTCCGGAAACGGATGCTGCCAATCGTTTGTATGTGCGCGTGACAAGCGCAATCCAATTGTGATCATAAGCGTCGCGAGCTGTGCATAGACTTCTGTTGACAACACAGAGCTAGTATATGTAGCCGAGTGACGATCGGTTCGGCCGTGGTTGGACTAATTTTTGGGTGACCTACTGAGAGACTTTATGAAAAGTCTTCTTGTATCGGCGTGGTGACTAAAGCCCACCGGTAATTGTTTTGTCACATCCACTACCAATCCAGGCAGAAGTATCAGGTGAACGATGAGGACCAAATTTTCTGGGTTCCAGCACCGCGGCTAGTTATCGCGTTGTCGTACGTTAAAGTGACTGGCACTCATCTGGAGTCGGTCTTAATGACTAACCTCCTTTGTGAACCTTCGGCATGCCATACTGATCCGGTTGGTTAACTCCAATCGGATTGGTTCCATTTTGTTTTTATTGCTTGAATCGTTTTAGACATTCGGCTGTTTGTTCCATTGGTTTTCTTGGAACAACCATTTTCTAGTCACATTAGCGATTCTGGCGTCTGATCTTGGTTTACCTCTGACTTTGTCGCTATATCTGTGAACTAGTTTGAGGCGTTACTTGTTTAGTGTTGCTCTACAACGGCTATGTTAGTTTTTCTTGCTGATTTTGAGGTCAACTCGAAACAAAGTCGAAGTTGGAGCTGGCTAACTCAGGCTAAGATACTGATCTCTGTGCAACGTTAGATAGGTTGCTGCGTCTGTGAGAGGCGAAATTTGCTCGGCGGCTGATTTTCGCAGTCTGTATTGGGCGATACATGTTTCCCAGATAAGTTTGATGCAATTTGATCTCTGCCATTTCTTCTTTAATGCATTATGTACTTATTCTCTCATTGCAGTGTTACAGGTGGCGAACTGTTTGAAGACATCGTTGCTCGAGAATTCTACAGTGAAGCTGATGCCAGGTATGCATTTACCCTTGTCGAAACGCTGTCATCTTTTAAAATTTCAATCATGCGGTTATTTAAGCATCCAACTAATATGTTTTCTAGTTGTTCACTCCTTACTGATCACCAGCGTACCTCGGTTCGTTTTTTCTGTTTGCTGTTTACTCGCTTATTTCACACACATTGACGGTGGCCGGTTTAAACCACTGTGTATCTGGTTGCATGCCTGACGTGATCAATGTGCATACTTTAGTGTGGTCTCTATCAGATGGTACCGATGTCATAGTTGCTAGGGTTCTTCTTGAAGAAACTTCCCATCAAAGGCAAAATAGCGAAGAAAACAAGACGAAGGAGGATAGCCAGTATTAATGTAGCCAGACAGCGGGCACGCTAACATGTCTCCTACCGACCACTTATGTGATCACCGGATTTCTTTTCAGACAATGGAAGCACCTTTCAAGCTGACGTTTAATGAAACTGTCTAAATTTGGTCGACCTTTGCTTGCATCGTTACCTGATCACCTGGTTTTATTCCATCGATGCATGTCCTAGTGATTACATTGCTTGATGTGATTAACTGTTTTTCGACATACAGAATACATGACCCAGCAACTACCACATTACGCTGTTGGAGAAAAATTTCACTAATCGGTTGTGCCGCTGAGTTTTTTGGCATTATGTGCTAACTGACAGAAGCAATAATGATCAAACGGAATGACTAACAACCAGACCAAGTCGTCTGAATTATTGCGCGAGGTGCATCGCAGGTAGACTCTAGCTATTCTTCCTTTTCACAACAGCGAAAGGTCTTCCTGTCATTGAAAGTGACAAAGATTGGTCAACGTAGCCCGTACGTTTGCTGTACTCATGCATTAATTCATGTTTTCGAGACAGCTCTGCTTATGTGTGTTAACCGGCCTACTCGTTGTCACGATAGAAGTGAAAAATGCGAACAACCCAGTATTGATGCGGAACCTTACTTTCTGAAAGTGTATAGCTCATTCAGTGCGCACTGTACTGATTGTCCCTCTTATTCATCATGTTTTCGGCATGGAGGCGTTGGAATAAAGTAATAGCATCTACATACTGTATACCAGTTGGAATATTATCGCCATGAAGCCCCATTTTGAGACTTTGGATATCCCCAAATGAGGCTAAAATATCGCTCAGGACAAATTGAGCAGAAAGGGTGAATTAAGATACTGCCAGTCTGTCCATCAATCCTCATTCCGTTTTCAGGATTTGCACATAACTATCGGGACAGATTCATACTCCTTATCAGAAGAGACATTGTCAGTGTATCAGTGGTCACATCTGGAGCAGCTTTCGGTTTCAGAGTGAACACGATCACCAGCTACTTATGCAAGTTTAAATGCTGTAGTGCTCATCGCATTGTCAGGATATAATCGCTACCCTCACGACTGGGCCAATTTCCGTTTTTTCTGTGGTGCATTTTCCCAAAGGTTGGACAACCCAATGAGTTTGGGCAGGCTGTTTCCGGCGTAACATGGCCGCCCTCAATGTCCCTATTGTGGCATGTTTTCCACTTATGGTTTTTGCGTGTTATATATATATATATATATATATAAAATATATATATATATATATTAAAGAGCAGGTTAGTCGCAGACATTTACATCGTGGACAAAATTGTACGGCTGCTGTATTTTTCTTATAATCGAATCGTGAACACCAGTTTTCCACATCATGTACGTGGTATGAAATAGATGTGGGCTGACTTACTTGAATAGTTCTTATAGAAAAGTGGATTGTACACAAAACTGTGAAAAAATTATACTTAACAAAATTATACTGCCATCTTAGGTTACTGTGGTGCTTCCACGCCGATGCTCAGGCTTAATGTTATCTGGTCATTTAGACATCTGGTACTTTGGGGGTCGAATTTGCATCGTCCCTTGGTTGGCATCGTAGTTGCTGGATTGCATTTCCAGTGGTCTAGGCTTGGATTAATTGCCATACAGCTAAACCTCAGTGACCGGTTTCCATCTGCGTTTGTTCTGTCCACAACACTTTGTGAAAATATGAACTATTGGATTTGGAAAAAATACGAGTTGAGCTATTCAACTGGTGGGGTCAAGCATATTAAGACTTACTATTGCAAGACTCTAACGATGATGCTGTGTGCAATTTCGGTGGACTAAAAAACATTCTGTAAGCTAAGTGAAATGGAAGATTGGCATTCTAATCAGGTTGAGCCAAACGATGAATATTACGCTAACTTTCAGAGTAACAAGACGTACTTTTTAACACAAAGAGCTGTGCGATTCATGGTTGACGTGTGACAATATGGACAAATTTATTTTGCCGAACCACAGTCAGATACGGCCTTACTGATGTGCTAAAATTCTTTAACTCAGAATAGGCATTTCATTTGGTTCATGATGTGAGGATATAATCCAAATAAACTTATTGCCTTGATACGTTAGTAAGATGAACTTCACAGAGAAGAAGCAGGTTTCAATCGACGCCCTGGAACACTCATTGGCTGATGTCATGAAAAACCATTTTTGCCTTTGGACTGCGTGACCAGCCATATTAACTCTTAATAGAGACGCTGATTTTTATAGTTGGATGATTTCCTCTCTCATTTTAATTTGGCAAGGGGTTGCAATTTTTTCAGAGGGACAACGTTTTGCACAATGAGTGCATGGCTGCTTCTTTGAGAGGGTATTTTACCGCATCTGTTAGGAGGCTACAACGTTCCCTGTTTCGAAATCACGTTTTTGTGGCGTGACTGAACAAATGCACATGGAAGCACCAGTCACATGTCAATTGGTTCATGTCTAGACCACTGGCAATGGAGCTCGACAATCACAACACTAAGTGATGGCACGCATCTGATTCTCATTACGTCTAGTGTCAACGTGAACAAATGATGAGCTGGCTCATCAGCCTGAAGGTCCCACATCAACTACTGTTGGCCACGTAATTTTGCCATAGTTTTGTAAGTATTTTGTTTTTTGTTGAAGCTCTTCAGTATACGTTACAACCTTATAATATCAGTGGTTCACTGTAAAAGTTGGTTGTTGTACGTCCAACAGCAAGGAATTTAAGGTATCTGTACAATTTTGTTGCGGAGTGTAAAATGTATGCTCAGCATTACCCACTATGTTGCACTACTGGCTGTTATCGGTACCTTGTTTCAAGCAGTTGATCATCATGCAGTGGGACTAACGAATGCATTACAAGTCGAATAGCAAGTTTCTGTTCTGCACCTTCATCCGGATTTGAAATCCCATAGCGGTGAACTGTGGTTATTTACTTCCTATCTCGTTAAACTTGTGTACTCCAAATCCTACCCCCTAAACTGTCTCAAATCATTTTTCAACTCTGACTTTGACAGACAGCTTCAGTTGATAGTGTTTGCACAGGCGAGCGAGAGGTTGAGTCACGTTCGCATGCCCTATTCACATTCTGTAATTCGAACTGCTTTTGTTTGTTTTCGGTAAGCCATTGATGGGACATTCTGGACCTGGACAGCGAGTTTGTATTGGAATTTTGATAATTACAAGTCCACTCTGTTATTATTGTTATAAAGTTGTTCGCCGTTTTTTTCCACAGCACTTGCATCTATTCGTTACTTGATGCAGTTCAATACTGTCATGATCACAACGTGATTCACCGAGATTTGAAGGTAGTTTGCTCTGAAACCCAGCCTAAACCCTTATCAATTTTTAACGTAATCTCGCAAACTGGTGTGCCGCTCCTTCTCTAAACATGTCTTTCAACTGGGAATTGTATCCGCCAAATTGTATTTCTGTCTAAAACATGATTCACTGCCTATCCTAACGCTCTTGCGTGTGTACCACCTCCGCAGTAAGGTTGATGCTCTGTTTTGCGGAGAAATCGCTGACTATGTCAAGCATGGCATGTGTTTTTTTTGGCGCTTCTCTTCATCTGGTTCCGCATTCTCTAACTGATTTGTTTTGCACTATATTGTCTTCATCTATAGGACGTTAGGGTAGTCACTGATATTCGAAACCAGTTGTCTGTCAGAATTGTTTTTTTTTTGTGCGTTTGTATTTATTCGAACTGTAACGATCACACGCTCGGTGTATCAGTAATTGGCACACGCGCACACACCTATAAAGTACGTGTTACATACTCAGGTTTTTTTCCGCCTAGTAGTGTTCTTCTACGTGCTTCATAGCGATAGTTGAAAACCGTTACACTTCAAGAACAGCGCAAGTGAACGTTTCCCCTCCCGTACAATGTTTGCGTAATTTGGGAGTATTCCATCGATTTCTAGGTTCATTCATAGCCTAAATTTCCTTGCTGTTAAGCGTATGAAGAACTTACGGTTTTAAACGGTACTACTTACTTTAATGGTGCGTTGCCACTTCTCCTCTCAACTCCGCTCCCAGTCTGAGCTCGATTTCACTGTGGATTAATTGTTTCACCATTTGGAAGGACAAGCAAGCCGTAACACACTGCGTACATCTTTGTTGGGACTTATTTTTTGCATGTTTTAGTGTACACTCTGTTGGTATGAAAATCATCAAGTTGTTAAAAAGATTCACTCTTACAGCTTCCACTCATGGACGCAGAAAACTGGTCTCTCTGAAAGGATGTGGACGTTTCTGGTTGTTAGAATTAGCGGTGGTTACTCGATTGTTCTCCGAGCTTGGTCTCTAGGTTGCAAACGTTTCATCACCAAATGGGGTGACGTCATCAGTGCATGGGTGTTTGAGTATGGACGTTGGTATATCTTGCTGGATGTCTGCTCTAATACAAAACCGAGTTGACCTTTTGATCCGAATTCGTATTGGTCACTTTTCCTTGCTTTTGGACTTTCGATTTAAATTACCATTGGTTATTCGTGGTTGCTTTGGCACTGTCAACCGGGAGCCCGTTTGATCACTTCACTATTGTTGGTGTTGTTGTTGAACTTTGACATGAACTATGGCTGGTTGGTGATTGTCAAAGAATTAGAGTGCATCTCCGGACCACATTAGAGAACGATAACCTGTGGTGTCGGATCCAATTTTTGTTTTATCACAAATAGTCCTGACTTACCCATTGACTTACACTTGTACAAGCTTTCTTCTTCCTTTGGTTTCTGCCTTTGGTTTTATGCCCCTCAAAATCAACAAGAGAGATTGACATTTCATTAATAGGAAGTAAACGAACATAAGTGTCATGAACCCACTGAATATGTACTCAGTGCAAACCAGCAACGCTCCCACATAATTAAGGGATCCGTCGCCTATGTGAACGAGTCGTACCAGTGTTTTGTAACAACGTAGTCACTTTGTTCATCCGACCCTTCTGTTTGGATGTGCACTTACTTACAAAAGTGGAACAACTCCTTCCAACATGTTCGAGATTTTAACTGTTTCTCCATACTGAGGAGGTTGGCTTTCCACTTTCCTCACTATAGACAGACAGATCGAATAGTTTATCAGTTAAGTACTTCGCACCGTTACACTGTTTTCACTGCTCGCCAGGTTCTCTTCTGACGATGTGCGAACAGGCAGACCAGTTTCGCTGAAGTTGTTTGTCCTCAAATGGGTGTAAACTTGTCCTCAGTCGATATCGTTGATGCTTCAGCCTCAGCCAGTGTATGAGACCAAAGATGACATTAACAAAGAAGTTTGAAACACCAGAAAACCTGATGGAACCTGGTACACAACTGAGTACTATGGGAGGGTTGCACACTGAGCAAGTGTGCGTTGTAAGATTGTGTGTGTAGTCCTTCTATACCGCATGCTTTCCATATGGTATACGCTATGTATTGAAGATAATCATTGTACAGGTGTCGTCGGCGGCATCCGAAACGGATTAGCCTGTCACAGTGACCGAAGCCAAAGGACGCCTGCGCTTTGAACCATCACCACAAATGGCTTGCGCTGCACCACTTGTGGTTCCACTCACACACCACGTATCCGGTGTAAACCCGAAGGAATAAGACCAGTAGGTGTGTGAGTGGGGTGTACGGGTGTACAATTGCAGGTTAGGGACTATGTAATCGACTGAGTGGCTCCTTTTGGAATTAACGATGACATTATTTTGGCGTCAGTTGTCTACTCTCAGTGCTTTTCGTGCACCAGTTCGTTCGCGAACTTTATCATACAGGTGATTCCCAACTGTACAGTAGGCCGTTACGTGTTTTTAGACTACACGCCGTATGTGACGTCGTCCAGTTGGATCAAAATTTAACCTAACCTCTTTCACTTTGTAGTGTTCGTTTTATTTTAACTCTCGTTGGATCAGTAGTGACGATGTCCGACAAGTAATCACACGAGTGTGAATTCGGGTATCACGAGTGTGTACCCGTTTAGGTTTGCGAAACCTGACAACATCCAGTCCACATGTGATCTTGTGTATCACATGTGATGTTAACATTGGAACCTAGTCTCTTTCTCAATGGCTCACTGGTGAGTATATCAATAATTGGTCGTAGGGTTCCGGTGTTCCGTTGCTTCGATTGCTTTTGTCTATGTATAAAAACTGACAGGATCTGGCTGTTTACATCATTTGAAGTGTTCAGACTAGATATTTAATTTGTGGTCCTATAATCTGGTGATTTTTTTTGATGTACCTACTTATTAGCCTTCAGTTTTGGCTTGCAGTCGAATTTCCTAAGAATTCTGATAAGTGAAAACGTAAGCATAGAGAAAACAACTCTACGACGGGGATGGACCGCGATGTACAATTGTTAGTTAATTACTGACTTCATATCTCTGTGTCATCTCCTTATGTTCACTGGCTCGCCATCCAGCGATTGGCAGAGATACGCCCTCAAAAACATGGGCTCCGGTGCTCTGTTTAACTGGGTCGTTGATAACTGAGTTTTCCGCACAACGATTGACAGCTGACTCATTCACTACAACCTCATCATCGGACCGGTCAGTTTCTGACTTTTTTCGCCTCAGCTTTCATCAGATGGTTGAGAATGCAAAAGAGATTCCGTTTGTGTCTTCCTTGCAGTGCGTTCCTATAGTCATCGACAAATTTGGGCATGTTCACATGCCCCAATCGCATGCGTTGGCCTTTCTGCCGATAAGCCCTGGCATAAAGCAAAATGCCAACCGAACACATACAATCCGGACAGTTTGATGATGACCCTGATTGCCGCAACGCATTGTATAAATCTACCACAATGGATTGCATTCAGGTACTTTACAGTGCCATGTCTGGAGTGTGTTAAGCATACCCCAATGATCATTTTGGCTGGTCCCTCGGTGTGCCTTTGCTGGTGATGTCTGATCGTGTTCAACGGACCATGGTTGTTGTTCCGGGTGTTGCGTGCCTGCCTTCAACTTTTTGTACATGCCATTTTTATTCCAACGTACGACTGTCCGACGGAAAGTCGCTGATAGTTTATAGTTCAGTTCTTATTTGTGCATATTTTCAACGGTAACGCCGCTATATTGATTTGACAACGATTTGCGCTTCTACACGGTCATTAAAAATATTCACTAGCGACATTTATCGTTGTTGCTTAGGCTGCGGATACTTCTGGGTCCAGTTACTATGTCGCCAACTGTCCTTTGAATGAGTTGTTATATCTCGATGTATACTGGGATGGCAAAACGTTCTCTGATACGTTGTCACGAAACCCTTTAATGTTTTTACGCCGAAATGTGCTGTATTCACTTCCAAGAATACTTGATTTGCATCTATCGGATCGGACCAGGATGTCGTCCGCGTAGTGTCAATAAAGTACTTGCTATGCAGCACTGTCGCATGGAATCTAATTTACGTTAACCTGCGTATACACTGCTTTTCTGGGTCACAACGCGGTCTAGCGGTTAATATTAGCGTCATCGGGGGATTTCTGTTTTATGTTCGTGGGCAACTCTCCACTGTTTTCACTCACGTGTCCATGTGGTTGCACATCACAAAAGAGACTGGACCTTGACACGATGTGACGGCTTGCGCATCTCGAAGATCTATTAGGCCAAACTGGACGGTGTGGTCACCATACCGATAAAGTCACTCATATCAGACAGGCCAATAGGTAGAGGTCTGACAAACCACAATCTCCTGGTCCTCCAGGTTGCAAGAATGTTGGTATCTTTTCCGAAAAATGTAGCAGTACTGGAACACTGCAGCCCACCCGCTGTCTTGCGGAACGGACTTTTGAGTCACAGGCTTTGGTTGAGAATCTTAATCGTTCTGCTGTCTAGGTCTGGGTGTCCTGACAGTGTCTCAGAATCTACAGACAATTACAACTATTCCCGACACCAGTAATTCCGCACTAAATCGGCCATCTCGCAGTATAAACCGGGTCACCCCATCTGTTGCATACAGCAGCGTATGTAGGCGAAAACATGCTACCTCGTTGTACTATCAAATTTAGCTCTCAGTCACCGCTTGAACCCCGATTCTCGTGACTACTCTGCAGGTCCCACAACGGATATGGCTAATCACAAGAACACTGTTTCATTAAGTCCTGTCTCTAACCGTTCAGCCTCAAGCTCCCCTCGTCCCTTGCTTAGACCTAGAATTTGAATCAATATAGGTGCGTTCAACGCTCGCACGGTAAAACAGATAGATCAACAAGCCGCTCTCGTATGAACATTAGACTTGCTGAATGTCGATGTCTGCTGCATTTCTGAGACTATAATCCAGGGCAGTAGTCAACGTATGGAACTAATAGCACCCGCACTGTCTACCCGATACTAGTTGTACACTTCGAGGGACTCCACAGCCGCCGTTACAGGTCAGGCTGAAGTAGATACAGTCTTTAGCACGATAGCCGTAGCCGCATTGGTAGGTTGGATTCCTGTTAGCAGTAAACTTTGTGCCGTCCACTTGACAGTTTCTATTAAGGCTAGTTGTAGATGCCAAATTATGAGAAATCTTTCCATTATGTCTGCTTATGCTTCAACTGACTGTAAGGACGTCGGTGTCAAAAACGTCTTCTATTCAGATTTGGCCGCTCTTTTTCGGTCAAAACATGGTTCTAATGTAGTCATTCTGACCGGAGATATGAACGCCCCGGTAGGCCACCTTGGTGGGGCAGAGTCTCATTTAGGTGGCACGTTTGGGATAGCATCACATCGCTCGAATAATGGCGGGTGACTGTTACGGCTATACGCTGAGCATAAGCTGTTTTTAGGCAGCACTAGTTTTGGGCATCGTGCATCTCGTTGTCCTACTTGACACTCTTCTTCTCCGAATCAAGTCTGGTTTCAGATAAACCACGTAGCTGTTAGTTATAGATGACATGGTTCAATTCAGGATTGTCGTTCTTATTGAAGCACATACTTGGATTCGGATCATGCGTTTGTCCGTTGCTGCTTTGTTTTTACTTTTGCTGGGCAACGACCCTACCGACAACAGCGGCTGGCTGTTGAGAAACTAGCTATACCGTCGGTAAAGCATAAATATCAAACCGGTTTAGAAAGCTGCCTTAGTAGTTCTAACTCCGAAGATCCTAATAGCTGTTGAACCGAGATCTTACAGCCCATTTGTGAAGCAGGTATTTTGGCATGCGGTACGGAACATTCCTCCTAGCAGTTCTAGAAGAGATATCTGTAGGAAGTTGAAACAGTCTAAAAGCTGATCGTGATGGTTAATGGGGGAAGTTAAGGAAATGAAGACCGCTTCTGCTTCAGGAAACATCGGCGGACTCTTCAAGCTTGTCGATGCTACTGTCAACGAAGCTATCAGCGAGACAGATGACACATTCATCTGTGATAACTCGAGAAGGTTAGAACGGTGGGCGGACCACTTTGAGGGTCAGTTTGGCTGTCCTCCTGCTCATACTATGTTGCCACCACAAACTTGTGGAGTTGGAACTACCCACTGAGACTGAGGTCTGCAGTTGCATCTCGGCCGTCAAGCGTAATTAGGCTGCTGCCGCAGATGGTCTCATGCGGATACTTTTCGAAGAAGGTGGGAAGGCATTAGTAGACCACTTTATTCGGTTGTTTCAACTCCTGGGGATGACGGAAACCATCTCTCCGTGCTGAGGTCATTCGATACCAGCCTCCATATTTAAGAACGGAGTCCAGAGCTCTTGCGAAAACCACAGGAAATTAGCCTGACTCCAGTAATTACTAGGGTTCTGGCATCTATTATACTTTCCCGATTCACTACAGCTCGAAAGGCAAGCGTCAGGGAGGAACAAATACGGTTTCTTCCTGGGGTGGGGATGTATTGATAAAATTTTTACTCTTCTTCAAATTCTGGAGCGTCATGCGTACCACCGGACAACAATTGCCGTATTTCTCTACTATAAAGATGCGCTCCGTTCGGGGGACCGATTTACACTTTTAGAGTCGCTTAAACGCACGAATGTACCGACCAAGTATTTGAACGTACTCTCGGTGTTTTATTCCTATACTTCAACTCAGGTTAGGGTTTACAGAGAACTGACTGACAGTTTCAGCATCACGAACGGCGTACGTCAAAGTTGTCCACTTTAACGATTTTCGTTTAATTTTGTGATGAATGATGTAGTGGAGGATTGTCTCCGGCACTTACGAAATGCCGGTGTGGTGGAAGACTAACTGATCTTGATTATGCTGATCATACGACGTTGTTTGACAATTTTCAAGCAGTGATCTCTTAAACACTTGGGAATATGCCTTGCAGCCTTAAGATGTAGGGTGCCCATGCAAGACTGTCTTGATTAAGTAGGTTTTATTATAAATAATGGTGTTATGGGAGTTTTTGACCAAGTTGTGTACCTGGGAAGCTTCGTCAGCGGCGGAGGTGTGAGGAATGAAGTGAAAGCGCGTACCTCTGAGGCTAGGGCGGTGGTATTGGCTAATGTAGAAAACATCTGACGACAGAGAGGCATCTCTTTTAGGCTTAAGTGTTGCAATTACGAGTCAACTATGAGACCTGCGATACTTTGTTGCTACCAAACCTGGTCCGCTTGGTTTGTAAGACGTGAACTGTCCTCAGGTATTTGTCTATCGGTCTACGTTTGATCGCTCGCATTAGATGACACCTGCGAGTAAGCAACGAAGAGGTTAAAAAGTGAGTACTTGGTACTGATTGTCAAGCGAGTTATTTCGTTCATTGTTTACATTTTCACGGACTTAGATGGCTAGGCTTTGTACTGAGGATGCCAAATAGTCGTCTGTCACACTGAACACTCTGCCGATGCTGTGGCCGACTAGCTTAAGGTGCGAGGTGAACAGATGATGACTTGCCGAGGAGAAATGACATCGTTCTCGATGGGAATGGTCACTGTAGATCGGGTTCGTCTCCCAGGCTTGGGCCTTCGCGACTCACATAGTCGGTGACTGGAAACGTCAAGTGAGATGGCAGCTAATCGAGTTCAGTGGCGTGAATGTTCTCATTGTTTGGCCGAGTTGTCTGTGAAGTGAGTGAATTTAATGACGCGGGGTAGTGAGAGCCGTGAGGAGGGTTTTTTGCTGATGACGCCGTACCTTCACTGATAGCCTGATTGTTTGTTTGCAAGGTTGAGTATTTATATATAGACGTAGCCATTTTTTTCAGTAGTTAGGTCCCTTATCTTCCCCGTTCTTTTTTCATTTTCTCTTCCTATACAGGGTTTACTTTTTTCTCTCGTGGTTATGTGGCAATTAAGCATCGATGTTATCTATTTGTGTATTGCTGTATATGGTGATGATGCTATTAGGCATTCATCCAGCTGGGTTCGACCATCCCAGGGAGTACGTCTGAAGGATATGCATTAGGAATCGGGTTTCTCATGTCGCTCACCTGTATTGCAGGGAAGTACCTTCAGAAACTAAGTTGTTGAGACCATCGACCGAGTTTCCTATTTTTAAGTGGTTTAAGTTCCCTGATTATTTGACATGGTGCGTGTTGTCTGACAAGAATAAGGTTTAATCTGCACTCTCAACTCGCTTGTTATCCGAATGGGATCAAAAATTTCCATGGGTACATATGTTGTTCCATAGAACATGTTAGAACTTGAATTTCAATGTATCTCGATGGTTACATCGACGCAGTAGAGTATTGGTCACGTGAAACACACAGTGGATTGTGTCATCTGTCGACGGAAGTTTCCTAAGCTGGAATGCACAAGCAGACGCTCTTAGCATCTTAAATTCGTTGATCCACGTGGATTTTGACACTGCTGAAGTTCCGTAGATCATTTCGTATTTAACTGCAATGTGTGCCCACAACTATGAATCATAGATAGTGACTACATTATCAAAACAGTTGCCTTCTGTATTGTCCTATCTCTGGGATCACTACGCATTTCTTATTCACTGTACCCTCTCTTACTTTAATGATACTTTCGACGGTCAGGACCGGATATCGCTTGTTTGTTTGTGTGTTTTTGAATCGTTTGCACACTTCACTCATTTCGGCGTGCCGTTGCGTCGTTACCCCTATGTGCGTTCAATTCTTCCTCACCCGTTGCCTCATCTGTTTTGTTACAGCAATTGTATGCAACAAATTCTTGAGAGCGTCAACTATTGTCATCAGAATAACATTGTTCATCGTGATTTGAAGGTTTGTCCTCATTAAACCACACTCGTCACATCTGCCTTGTACGACGACTGTGCACATACTCCAGTGTTACCGCACTGACATTTTAAATGCACCGTGTTACAATTGTTACGCATGTCAACGGCTTTTCCTGTGTACTTCTCAGTTCATTTGTCACGCCTGTTATGTCCACTGTGCGCACGTTCTGACCTTATAGCTGCACCCAATTCTCGGGACACTTATTGCATCCGCATTTTCTCTGGCCACTAGTCCATCAACGGTTTCCATATTGGGGTTCTTGTTTTCGAACTGATCCGCGGTGACAACATCGATTTCCTTCATTTAAGCAATTTTTTCCTTAAGTTACTGACAAGCGAATGGAAGTTCTATTTGGTATGGGTTTGTATGGGTTTCATCGCGAATTGTGCATATCGGTTGATTTTCCCGGCCGGCTTTTTTGGAGGGGAATGGTGAGTTCGTTTGCCAAATAGTGCTCCTCCGCGCTGACCAATAGTTGAACTTTTACCCATTTGCTTGTGAGAAGGGGTATCGTTCGCTGCGTCATTTATCTCCGATTGAACACAATCGAATTATAAGATAGAATCGTTCAGTGAAAATCACCTGTGAATAATACTGAAACTGAGAGGAGACATGGTAACTGTCATGTTGTTCAGGTTATCGCCTCACGCCCCACTTGAATCAGTGTTCCGTTCTTGTTTGTGCTAAGAGTGCACACCGATTATGTTTGAGGATTCTGTCTAGCACTTCTCTTTTCTAAAAAGAGACAGATCGGAAATGTGCGTTTGAATATTGAGGACGTGATAAGATCAAAATATGACCTACATCTTCCATAGATTTGTTCAGCTGTCAACTGGAATTCTGTTCGCATGTGGCACAGTTTATCACATGATGGCATGCACCGTTATGCTGTTGCTGTTAGTGGCTTAACTCATTTTCATTCCAGTGGCTTTAAACTTCATTTCAATACATGTTTTATTCCTTCATCTCAACAATACATCAATGCTACAGCTTGTCATTGAACTTTGTGCCATTTCGGCGTCATTTTTTACCCGTTTTACTGTTCGATTTGGTTTTAGTGTAGTTTATGTTTATCTGTCTCGCATGAAATTTTGTGATACCCTCAATGTTTGGCTCAGTGACACGTAAAACGAAATTCATCCTCTCTAACAAACTGGAAATACATTCGGGCCCTAACACACGTCTACTTTGAAGCGCTCGTAATGTCGATGGACAAGTTACGTAGTGCAAACCGGAGCAATAGCCAGATGTTCATCTTCACCTCATCGCTTGGGACGATGACGAGAATATGCTTCTAATTCGTTGTTACATGTCGTTCAGTAGTGCGGATGCTGCTGTCTGGATGAAATATCACCAATGTGAATTTTCGTTAAGAAAACCAACTCCGGACGCAGCCGCCAAAAACAAACACAATTTACCATAAGTCAGAGCAATATTCGACAGCTAGCAAAAGCTTGCTGTTAACAGATCCTGGAATGAGGATATTTATTTCGAAAAGATAAAACCTGGAATATACAACCCGTGATATGCAACGTTCTTGAATTGATACCAAGCTCTACAAGTTTTGAGTTATTACACTCACCATATGAAATTTGCTTTGGCAGTGTTCTTCCTCAATTACAGCTTGAATATTATACTCACCACATCAAGCCTCGAGGGAAGACGTGTGTATGGGGACAGTCGAAAAGTATTTAACTTTGTGAAATCATTTGTATACCCGGGGCTGTTAGCTTTTGCCAGTGTATGCATATCTAACAGTAAATCACTACTTAGTTTATGGAACACATCTTTGAGGTGAATCATAATCCGCACAACTCTTACTTGACATTTACCCTGTTCTTCGTTTCGATAATTACGACATTCGACTTGCGCGCGTCGAAGAAGGGATAAACTCGTTGTTGTTCATAATGTTTGGGACAAACGGACGGAGCACTTACGATTGCTGTAGTCTTGATCTTGAGGTAACTGTTACTGTGCCTCTAATACCTTTGCGTGACGTTTGTCCTATCTGACAATTATGCCTAACAAGCTCGGTGTACACGAACTCAGAACCTGGGTGGTAAGTGGTTCGAGTAAACAAGTACGTCAAACCTACGTGTTACTATTGAGGAACCAGCTGGTGATGCTTTGGAGATGAAACAGAACGTACGCGTGGGGATGCGTCTGAGATAAGCTCTCACAGAGCACTTTATAGCATGTGGTGAACCTTTAGCTTAGGTCGCAAGTATTAAATGAACATGAAGTAGAGTGCTGTGGTACGACACAGGAGGATGTTGTTTCTTCAAGCTCTAAGAACTGCTTATGTTGTCCACCATATTCTGTAGAAGACAAGGCTTTTCCGATCTCCTTTCTGCAACGTTGTCTTTCTTATGCTACGCCGGAATTGAGTCCACAGCGTGACAGAGAGAGAAAAATCCTGGAACTTTTCATCCAAACGACATATGCAATATGCTACAACTGCTTACGACTCTTACTTCCGTGGTCACATGATTTCACTTCCTGGGTAAATAAAACTCCTCACCTGTTTGGGGTTATTTGCGTGGATGCAATGCACGAATGTGAAAATTTTTTCCTGTTGTTTGTTCATTCTTGAGGCTGCCTTCAAAATCCGATGTCCGGATTCGAATTAGCTTTTCTCGTTACTGTCGCCTATGACAAAGCTGCGTAACATTGCCCTGTCCATACTTGACGGCATCCATTTACACTGGTGCAGCCTTCGGGTAAAACCTAACAAAGTAAAATCGATTTGTCTTATTTTGAGCCGACGAAGTTGAACGTATACACCCGAGTGATTCATCATACATTGCTCGCTTGTGTTCCATGCCGATGCAACAGTCGTATGAGAGAACGGTCCGTTGTCCACTCATGTTGAACAGTTTTCTTTCTGGTATACTATGAGATTCAGTTAGCGTGGTCAGCTTGGCATCGATTTTTCATGTGAAAATGTGGTTTAACTTTCATGGTTCATGAGGAGGCTTGATCGATCGGCATTCGCTCTTGTGTATATATGTGATCGGATCTGCGAGCCTGCCTTTGTTCGGCGATGTGTTGACCTGGTCTCAATAGGCTAGTCCACCACTGCTGCATACACGACATAGAAAGGATTTACATTTCGGATGAAACCAACGTGTTATCGTGCTGTTCCCGCTGGCTTACTTGTTTCCCGAAGCACGACGCTGAACTAAAATGAGAAATCGTTTGAATCCGCTCTTGTTTTGGCATGCGCTAATGTCAGCATTATCACATTTTCTCTGTTGTACGGATCTAGTCAGTTTACTTGGACAGTTAAGCTCGTTTTTACCAATCAGCACGGAACACCTTGTTGTCCGTGTAAACATCTCACCTCAAAATTAACAAACTCCAATTTAAAATACTGGATTTCCTTTAACAGAGTAGACAAAAGAAAGTTATGATTTGCTAACATTTTGTCCACTCTTATCACTCTCAGATATGAGACATACAAATTTTGTGCAACAAACAGATAAGGACTAAACACATGCACCTTTACTGCTAATATTACAACACCAACACCATGGTAACCCGATGGCTGGTTTCAGTCATTTGTTCACATAACACCGGCTGGTCAGTTCAGCTCAACATAATTTCTGTCATATAAATTGAACATCATTCACAATTGATCGCAGGTTTCGCATTCCCATGGACTTTCCAGTCGACTCCTTTCGAAAAGAAGCGCTAGACTCGAGTTTTGTTCTCATCAGAACTCCTCGGTAGTGCATATCCTTGCCACGGCCGGGACCAGAACTCCGACTACGCTTTCATGAGGCAACCGTGTTGACCAGTGTGTCATTGACCTCACACTAGGCACGACCGAATTATTATATGTGAACGCTCAGCCACGTTCGTTTGTATGTGACCAACTGTAGATGATATTCGGTTTATATGAAAGCTAAATTTCCCTACTACTCGACAGTAACTTCTGTCGGTTGAATATCATTTACAGTTGACTGCAACTGTTGTGTTTCCACACATTCTTCAACAACCAACATAGTTTCGTTGAGAGTCTGTAACTTTGGGTTTCGATTGCCTGGCAATATTTTGAATGAACTAAGTGGGTCACCTTGAGGTCTTGCTATGAAGTGTCCAGCAATTGATGAGATTTCCGGAAACAGATTCACGGGTTTGGGGTTGTTACATCATCAGTTGGTCCAGACCTCGTTTCATAGAGCCGGAAATATTTTTACCTCTGAGGAACGACAGGACGAGCAAGCTATTCAATTTCAAACTTCGACACAACCAAGACGGTTTGCATTACGTGATAGGGTGTTAGAGGTAGAGCGACTAGAAACTGTTTCTATAAAGCTAGGTTCTCTGAATCGGCTGATGACTTTTGTAGGGAAACCTCAGAATCGCATGATAACAATTGTGTTTGTGTTGTCGTCGATGCCAACTCATGAAGTGGACGGCGATGCCAGCTCTCATATGCTGAGCGAAGTACGGAACAAAAGACCTGAGCCTGACCTTGCCATCGGTTCACAATCCCCAAAATATGATATTAATGTGCAAATATGGTTTGCATCCCCAACGTATTAGACGACACTTGACGGCTTTCATCCTATCATGACAGTTTGATTTGCACAATAACGTGCGAGACCTTGTTGATGAAGGTATTCGTAAGTATTTTCAGTAAACACCTCAGTTGAACGCTAGTCTTGTTTTTCCTTCCATCTAGTTTCCTTCAACTGGACTCTTAAGGTTACCTCGTTTAAAATTGCCAAAATCAATTCAACCGACATATTCATATCGCCGGATTTGCTGTCTATGAATATAGCACTTAACATAGGTTATACTTTCTAGTGATCTATGGAATCCACTGTAATTTGTTAGTAATTATTCACTTTGTTCCGTCCGTTATTCACCGTTGTATGTATTTCATTGTCTGTCGGTGGTTTCCATTGTTGCCTGCCATCTTCTGGATTATGAAATAATGCATCTGCTCGCCAACCATTTTTTTTCCATTAGCAACGCCCATGTGATTCCATTCTCACTCCCACCGTTCTGTTTGTCTGTTGCACTTTGTGGCTGTCATTGTTTGGAAAGAGTACCGTTGCTACTACTACAACGATGATTACCAACAATCTGACAGTTCCAGTTCGTGTACAGTTGTCACTCCCCCCAGGTTCTGTTGTGCACGTCCACAGTATCGCGGGTTCATTCCATTCGGTGTTGCATGTCAGCACATTCTCTTGTGTGTGTGGTGATGGTGATGGTTTATCTTTCGATTGACTACTGTCTATGCTCACATTGTCCACTAACAGTTCTACAACTCTGTTCAATCTATTCTGTTGTTTATTACGCACACATAGCCAGAGAACCTTTTACTCGCGAGCAAATTAAAAGGAGCAGCTGTGAAATTGGCCGATTTTGGCTTGGCCATTGAAGTTCAGAACGATCAGCCTAGCTGGCACGGTGAGTGTTTTTGTGTGTACCGGTTATCTGTTGATATTCCGTAAATGCTTACACTACACTGCAACATTTTATTTTGGTATAGTTGGTATGTTTGATGAAGTTGGTTTTGTTCAGTCGGTTGCTGTGTGCCCCTCCGTAGGATGTTAACTAGAGGCTGAACTCTGACCAAGATCCATTACCGTGAAAATGAACTACATATCTTTATTGTGTATTTGTTCATCGATCGTTCAATGCGATGTTTTTCATTGTCTGTTTACGGTTAATGGCTGTGGTGCTGATTTTCGTGATTGATGGTTATTGATGTAGGGCCTTGTGTTTGCACATGATTTCCAGTTTATTTCTTCTCGAGCGATCGATCGTTTCCGTAGCTGGCATCACACCAGTGTTTAATCGTTTCACTTCGTGAGAATTCTTTTGTAACTATCAAAAGAGTCAAATAGTTTTGGCTGTTTTAAATGGATTATTTCCTTTTTGGCTTTCACTTCAGAGAGAGGCACTGGTGAACCGAAGCGACTCACTGAGACTAAATGAATTGTCACGATTCACGTAAACCAGCAGTGCATAGTTCTCTAGCCATATACAGACGTCATTTTGAATATGCCTTCAATAATCGCAGCAGTGCACCCGAGAAGACTGGGTAAGTACGGCGCTCAGCTGTAACCGCGTAACCACAGTTACGTGTTCGGCCCTCGGTTACCCTAACTTCTGTCCGAATGTAAACAGCTTGTTACACTTCTGTACGTGACCCAGTAAGCCATCTGGCAATAAATGATTTCTAATTCGGTTTAAGCACTATCGTAATGTTTGCCGCGACAAATGTATATATATATAGACATACCGGTTTTTAAGTTATTATCCTTAGTACGCTACCCGAAAAATGGCACAAACCTGTAGAGATGGTTTATATGTTAATGATTTTGGTCGCGGCTTGCTGCTGATATGCCGCTGTCTGGCGACACCAGACGTGGTTTATGTAATTGTATGTACTCTTGGGATAGAGAACGGTGTGCTGTCCATGTATGTTTATTTTGTGGCCCTCATTATCTAACACTGGAACCACGTCTAACACGCTTTCCCAGTTATCTGGGTAGGCTAAGTTGGATGTCATTGTTTAGCTGGACAGACACGGGTGCACTTTTTCGAATGACAACGAGATATGGCAAGCTATCGGCTTGTTTCAAAAGAATGGCCCAGTCCGCTAAGTGGTCACTTTAAGGATTCCCAAGACTACCACTGTCGCGGTACTTGACAATTGAAGACATGAGACATGAAGCAGAAAGCGGACAAAAGTGAATCCCTAAAAAAGAGGCGACAAACACCTACTGGAGTTAGCTGAAACAAATCCGTTTACAACGGTCTTAGAGGTGTTTGAGCTTGGTGATTTTTAGAGGCGATCCGGACTTCAATCAAAAGACTTCGTGAGGTAGGAATGTTCCATACGGGTATCATTGAAAGCTTGTGCCGTCTGGAGCGTGTGCTCGCCGTCCCGTAAAATAAGACTTGTACACCTTAGGTCAAGGCTGGGGCACTTCAACTCCTACTTTCTTCATTGCAGGTAATCCGCTTGAGACTGTGGACAGTTTCA
>JTDE01000097.1:340025-361088 GCA_014338405.1 Paragonimus skrjabini miyazakii | reverse complement strand
CAGTCAATGACGTACCTGTATGCATACCGTTTCTACTTCTTCCGCTTAGTCTACTTTTAATAATGCTCATCCTTCTTGGTAACGTTTTCTTCTAAGATATTCCACGTCACTGTTGATATGAGCGGTGGCCCGAGTCACAGTAACTTTTGGTTAAGCCCGTGGCTGTTATGATGATGATGATAAGGATCTCTTGGTGAGTCTAATTAGAAGAGTTGAAGATGTCATCATCATGGCTAACGAAACAGTGTTTCTGTTAGTATACTGAATATTGGAAACCGTCCCTTTCATGGCTACAAGTTCTGATTAAAAAAATGATGGTTTTTTTGGGAGCGGCTATTTGTCAGACAGTGTGTGCAATCTAGGAAGGTCATTTTTATTGTTCATATTCTGTCATTGCTAATAAAAATGTGTCGGATACTTTACCCCAACCTTATTTTAGATGTTTCGCTCACAACCGTATTCTAAATTGTTGTGACAAATGTGTAAGCGGTGCACCCTGTTGTACATTCACAGCTCCTTCATGTCATTCACGACTGCTGGTGGCATTCCCACCATTGTTGTCAACATTCCCCCATGAGCTTTCAGGTTTAGAATGGCTTGCTCCACGTTTACGAACTTCTGGTGATCGCTAGCTGGACATGTATGTAGAAATGCTTAAGTGAAATGTCAGCGACCGAATTACGAAATGCTCTGATAGGAAACTGAATTGTCTACTGCAAGAATGTCCAAACCTTGTGTTGAGGTTCCGGAGCGGAATGGAAATGAGTACATCTTATTGACTCCTGTGGAAAAATACCTTGTTACGTTCCCATATAGTTCTGTTGGTGTTGCCTTTGATGTGCATGTAAATAAGAGAACTGCTGTAAATCATGGCGGTGTGTTGTGAGGTATTTTCCTCAGCAATACATATAAGTAGTTAATACGAAAGTTGTCTTTTCAGGTCGGAAGTTGACATCGTTCTTGATAGGAGCCACCTGCCGTGTTATTCAGTGGACGGGAACCGTATTTATCTGTAGCAGTGCTTTCTAAACATTTACAGCTTAGGTTCGTAAACACGACGTCATCACCCCGTAGCTCTGTAGGCGCAACACCGATGCGCACTTCATTTCCCATGAATTACATGAACACTAAACCCATAACATTGATAACTAAATGCATCATTTAATCTACATGTCCAAAGGTCAGCATGGCAGCTGCGTACGATGCAATCATCATATCAACATCAGACTGAACATAACTTACAAATTTGAAGTGCGTTTGCTGTCCGGTTCTCTGTTATCGCCACCAACTCCACAAACTTAAATCACCCCCTATGTAGACTACTGTTCACGATTGGAAACACCAATCTAGGTTGTAAATTAGATAACTGGTGATAAAACATACAAGGCTTATTAGAATGTTTATTTCCTTAGTGCCATAGATCAGGCGGGTTAGTGTAATGTTTGATGTTGTTTGTCACGCATCTGTCTTTTGAAATTAGGTGACAAACAAAATCAGAACAGATATAAGACGTCGTGTACATAGTCACCAGTCAGCTGAGCCCATAACCTGCTTTATAAATTTCATTTTCAAGAAGCGTAAACTTCACCTGTAACTACCGCCGAGCGTCAGTGCTGTTTCTTGTTGGGATTGAAGTCTGGCTGATTTCGACTGCTTGGCTTTTGGGCCGCAAACCCGTTGCTTTTTGTTAGTATACCGGATTCGGCCCCGTGAAAATTAGACCACCGGCCCTTGCCCCAGACTGTATGTCGGAGGAACCTGCTTAACCATAATTTTCAGCTGATGGATCTGATTTTGTGACTGATTGTATATATTTACAACGTAACCTATTACACCGTAGTAAGTTTATATATAAAAACAGGTGGAAAGGTCTAAAACACCACTAACAAGGAAACTGGTTTCCCGATTAAGAAAGGTATTGTTTCTCATGAGAGCGTCAATAACTCTGCTTCTACCTTCTTCTTTGTCTGTAAGCACAGTTCCTTGGGCTCCAAAAGTGGGGCCGACAACGTCCTGTGAAACCATGCCTTCAAGTTAGTGCTTCGATTTCTTGACCGTACATTTTAAACTTGTTAGCGAACTGTCGCTTCTAGTGTAACCAAAATCAGGCGAAAGGTGTACGATGCAATAAAAGATTGGCTGGTGTTCATAGAACGTTTGAACTACAGAAACCTGTGTCGCAATGTCACTTATGGGCACGTTAGATTCGCTTATTCCACACATACACACACCAGTGAGTTATGTCATTGCTTATGCGGCACTTCCACCACACACGTGAACTGCTGCGAAAAGCTTGGTGAGGAACGCAGGCAAATGGCCTTTGGACATTGTCCGCACGAACGGACTCAACTGCATGCCATACAAAATGACTCCACGTGGTGGACCGCTATACTTTTAGCCCTCCTCCTGCCTCAGTTATTGGCTGACACGATGCCTACGCCGCAGTTGACAGGGTTTACAAATGCCACCCGGGCTTTCACCGTTTGACTACTGATCTCGTCAGATAGTTCATCGGAACAGCTATAACTACACGCACTAATAGCATGACAGCGTTCGAATTCACAACTCCCTCCCCCCCAACTCGCAGTATCGCTTGGATAATAATCACCGTCTGCATCGTTCGACTGGTTGGAGTTAGTTCGTGCAACCAGGTGACTACGTCGACAGTCGATTATCGAGCAGGATCGGTTCTAATAGGCTGTTGCTGCATCAGACTGTCCAAACTATGGATCTTAAATTCATTAAAGATGAACAGTAAGGCTGTTCAAACGTAAATGAAAATGCCTGATCAACACAAAAATCTAACGTGAACATGTACATGGGCACCCAAAGGAATTTAAACAGAATTCCTTACCTTCTGTGGACAGGATGTTCGTAAAGCCTCAACCTAATCGAAAACCTACGAAGTGTCATATAGCTAACATCCCGGAGTCACTACATACCCTAGGCAGCTTCAAAAAGCTTTGGTAATCGTATGCATTAATATCCCCAGCACTCAGATTGATAAGCTAATTGAAAGTACAACAGGGAATAGATTGGTAAGTTGATAAAGACACGTGAGGAGTACATAAATGAAATTAGGGTTCATTTTTCCTGAGTTAACCGGTAAATGTTTCTATCTTGGTTTTTTTCGAGGGGTAAGCCCTATGTGTACACGCACTGTTGAGTACTCTTGGAGTCTAGGGGAGTAAAGCTTGAGATCTAGTACATTGAACAGTCGTGCTTTGTACAGGATTTTTCTCAATATCAGTGAGTAATAAGTTGCTTAAATGCTTTCACTGATTCGCTGTTGTTAGAGACAATGACCAATCGATGTACGCACGGAAAGCCATGGACGAATACCGGGAACTAGAATAACTACCAAATGTAGCGTCAGTCGGTTGAATAATGACTGAACCAACGATTGCGTGCAAATAAATGTTTTGTATTCATGGTAACATATTTCTGTAGGGGTACACGTCTGTTTCCATAGTAGACAAATCTTCGATAACAGCAACCCTTACAATGCATCGCGTTGTCTTTCATAGTTTGGGGGTTCACGCCAAGTTTTTTTTTTCGCGACATCCTATGTTTCATTCACTTTGTCGATTTGTTATTGACAATCACCGGTACTGACTTTCTGTGCCGTCGCTGGCGAGGACGAGTGTGCAACTTCACTATTTTTACTGCAGTCGTCTCACTCCGACACATTTTCAGTCAGTGTGGAGAAGTTAAAATGCTTTTCTCATCTGTTACGTTTGTTTTCACCGTAGGATTTGCCGGCACCCCTGGTTATCTTTCTCCAGAAGTTCTACGCAAAGAACCTTACGGTAAAGCTGTTGATATTTGGGCCTGTGGTAAGTGTATACATTTGTACCCTATCTTCAGTCAAACTGTGCCGAGTGCTGAATGTCGGTGTCACAATCTGTTAACCTGTGTTTGGAATTTTGTGGTTAGTGTAGAGACCACTAACTGTGGTGCACCCAGTATAATTGATGGCCATCACCCGGACTACGAATGTCATTTGTCACAGGGTCTATCACTGGAGACTAGATGGATGCAGCATTGTAAATGTTTCCGCTATTTGATTGTGTCCTCAATAGGATGAGTTACTAAATGTCGATGCGAAGTTTTCGTCTTACTTTAAATTGCAATTCACTTGTTTGTTTATTCATGGTTATACCACAATTACTAATCAATGTCGGCTATGTGATATACTTTGTTTGTGGTGCTGTTCCTGAAATAATAGGCTACTTGGCTGACAAAAATGTAATCAAACTACCAGTCTTAAGCGTTATCAAGCAAGTTCAGTGTGAGTTAGTCGCATGATCACAATGTGGTGAGATGTTGTTGTTCCTATGACTAACGTCATAAAGGTTGAATGTTAGTGATCCGTTCTGTGTTGTTCACCAATAAATTGTTCCGTATTCTACCTCCTTGATCACGTTCCAATAAAATGTGATTTAGACTTGCGCACACGTGCGCAACTATTGGGACGTTTTCTGTGTAGTGTGACATTAAACGCGTGTGCCTATTTCTCTTTGTTCGGCTTCGTTTCTGTTTTGCATTCCACAATCAAATCGCATTGCTTACTTATCGTCTGGATCATTTTGACACGTTCACTGTGTGCATATGATTTTCCATCAGACGTACATCATTAGTTAGTTAGTTTCTCTGTTTTTACAAACCACCATTTTTCGTTGCTATGTGAGCACGTGAGCGACATAGTTCCATATAAAATGATATATCTCATGGAATTCACTGGACTGCAAAATAGGTCATCAGTTGAATTACATAAGTATCGTATGGTGGGCTGGTATCCCCTACATCTGATTCCTTGATCGAATGTAACCAAACCGTATGCCGAGACGACGTGTCCGCATTGGCTAAGTGACACCTTAGCCATTAAAATGCCATCCAACTGAGCGACTATTGTAGCTTCCGCGATGACAGTTTCGGAGGAAGATGGCTCGTGTGCAATTAAAACTGGGGAATCCTCCTCAAGGGATTTTGTTTAGTGTGCCACACTTATTTTTACTGACAAGGAGATTGTATTAGGATATTGTTTGCCAGTAAACTGTCAACCAATAGAATGAGAGTAAGGCAATAAACTCTATGAACCCCTATTGGTTCCTATTAGGTCAATTCATGTACAGCAACTGCTGTTTTAGGCAACACAGTTTTGGTTGCGTTTTGAGAACTTGCAACCCCACTCATATATTGATTGACCTACCATCCGACACCTTTTGTCCATTTAAACTTTGTTGACATGGCGATCGGACCGTGTACTGGTTGGCAGCGGTTATATTTCTCAAGTCGAAAGACAGCGGTAGTTTTGAATTCTGTACGTCATCACCACAACGCGGTTATCCAGGCATAAACAAGTGATGCTTTTATGGACGCGTTCCTTTTGGGAATGTTTATGTCTGGCGCTATACTTAGGCGCATCTTTATTTATGCAGTGACAAACTCTTGTAAGGATCGAACCCGGTCGAACATCTTTGCCTAAATCGTTCATTGGTAATGGGGTGGGACGAACCCTGGTCATTGAGCTGACTCTAAAATTGTATTCTGAACCTCCGTTTATGCAGTCTAATACCGCAATAGTGCTATGCAATTTTCCACAACTTATATGTTTACAGTTCGAGGATCTTTTTTTCCAATGCTTCATGTTTACTGTAAACCATTTAAGCATATTTGGTTCCGCACGCTTTTTCTTAGTAGTATCTCATATTCTTCAGTGAGATCGTTATGCAAACTCCGGCTGTGATGATTATCATTTAGTGTTATGGTTCCTGCTAGGATGTTAATTGGCCGATCGGTCGAGCTGGGTTTTGGTCGGCCTGCAGCCAACTTTATTCATATACGGAATGGAATGTTTCAAATCTGCTCGTTCAAATTTGTTTATTGAAGCCGTGTGTGGGAACGACAGCGAAGTGGCGTGCGGAGCCTATTTTCTGTGTCCACTCATCAGGCTACTTACCGCATGCCTATCAGGGTGAATCAATAGTCGGTCAGAACAAGAGCATCGAACCGCGTGATTACTAACGGCTGCGCAGTGGTCATTCTATCTCGATTTCGGTCCGTTGTAGATCTGGGAGGTTCACCCTTCATTCAAATTTATACCCAATAGTGGCCTCGGAAACGGTAACCCTATGAAATTTCATCCTCATCGATCGATTTCTATGTACTTCGCGAGCGGTCTTGCTGATGGACTAATCCAGCTCGTTCAGTTGAACAACAGTCACATCGAGGATTGTTTTATTCACACAACTAGTTTAATTATGCAGCCCGATGTTCGCATGCTCTGTTAGACAATCGCCTCGCAATTAACTGATTTGCGGTATTAATTATCATCGAACGATCGAATACATGCACAAGGCAGTTTGTCTTTATGTGGTGTTGATGTACTAGGAGTTTAACTAGTATTCACACCTTCTCGGCGGTGTACTAATTTAGTTGTGTTACTTTTTCATAGTTTCCTGAAAATATTTTCAGAATGCTTTTGAATTAGCTGTAGTCGATCTGATTTCATACTCGACTGATTAAACATCTTTCCATTCGAGTAATTACTCTTTTCTAAATGTTTTCTTGTTACAGGTGTAATACTTTACATTCTTCTAGTCGGTTATCCGCCATTCTGGGATGAAGACCAAACCCGTCTGTACACTCAAATAAAATCCGGGGCGTTTGATGTAAGTAAACTCCCACTTCCCATTGTGACTTACATTATCAGACCACCTTTTCTAACGTCAACTTTCTTTTCACGCATCTTTGCAGTATCCCTCCCCAGAATGGGACACCGTCACAACAGAAGCCAAAGCGCTCATCAATTCCATGCTCACTGTATCTCCTTCTCGTCGGATCACCGCGGCCGAGGCACTGAAGCATCCGTGGATCTGCGTATGGTTTCAAAACGTTTTTCAGGCGTTGCTGTTTTTACTAAGGAAATGCTCATAGACACGATTGCTTGAAGTGTGCTCACATTCGTGCTGCTCTCACTGATCGGGTGGTCAAACTACTGATTGAAATGATGGTTTCAGTGGCTTAGTGGTAGTATGTATCTGAGTTAACTGCTTCTACTAACTATCAAACCATCCCACATCGTGTTTGTAAAACCATCTCTAATTTTGAAATATGACAGACAGTTGGTTCGACGTTGCACACTACTTTCCTATTTGACAGAAGTGTTTCTTGATGTGTACTACATAGTGCAGGCAAAGCGCCTTTGGGTCACAGCACGACATTTCGGCTTTCATTTGATAAACAGTATTTTTTGGAACACTAGATTCCCTTCGACTACTTTCTCAAGAGAGGAAGAAGACGGATGTTGTGATATGATAACACTTCGTTTACTTGTATCAATCGCAAACGTAAAACATACAGATTATATAAATCGGATAATTAGAGACAGACAGTGAGTAGACATGCATCAGTTCACGTTAAGTGTTGCGTTACGACGACCATGGAAATCCTTTGGATTGCCTCAATCACTTTTGCGCACACAACGTCGGCTGTTGAGTTCGGATCGCTGGAGATAAATCGTGTACAGTAAGATCATTCACGTATAGTCGTGACTATTTTGAGCTGATTGACTTGCTGTTTCACCGGTCAACTGTAGGCGCCCGTTAATTGTAGTGTAAACTTGAAACAGCATGAGATCCGACACTTTTGATTGGAAAAACCTAGACACGAGATTGTCGAAGTTTGGTAGCTTGTATTAGCCTCAGTGGGATGGTAATATCACACTTTCTCCATACTAAATGTGTTTTGACATAAAAGAGTATTCTGACAATGATCCTGCTGTGATTGCTTTATGATGGTGCGCGTATCACTGAAACGTGACATCTCGTTATCTAATACCCTAGGCTATCCGCTGGAAACGTCACAATAGCTTGACTGCTTTGGTTTTTCGGTTGATGTCGTTGAACCGTAGAGTATTACAACTTGCTCATAACATTGTGTTATTCTCAATCCATTTATCAATGACGTGGTGTATGCCTTTACTTTACACTTAATGTAACGGCGGTCCTCTTACAGTAGACCACCGCTATGGCTCATTGGCTTTGGAAGGAAAAAGAGCGGACAACACGGACACTACCCGTAAGACTCAAATGGAGGGGGGTGGTGTATTTTTCAATATAGATTTGGCCAAGTCCTCGTCATCGCCACTGACAAATCAGTAATTCATTATATGAGTGTTAATGTTATAGAGTCATGTAATCAAACAGAATTAAACGTGTAAAATTGTGTCGACTATCCACTGGCAAAAAAATAGTGAAGTTAAAATGAGGAGCTCAATAGTTTCTAAAATCCATTGTTGTCTGGGTCCAACTCTGTCGAGTTGTGGATATCTACCTTTTGTTAGCTTCACGTGTTCACAGATCATCTGAAAATAAGATAGCTTGTGATGGGCGTCATTCTTCCGGCAGATAGTTTTGCAAGAAACCAGCAACATCCATGCCACTAATTTCATTTACTCACCATCTCCTGATAATGGCGGACCACGATATCGGACAGGACTTATATTTCTGTATTTATCAATAACTACTCTGTTTCCAGTTGGTAGATCCGTTCACTAAGGGTGGACAAGCAAACGTACACATGTTTCACACACTGACGAGGAGAATATAGAATCCAAAAGCAATAAAGCGTCTGTTGACAAGTGTTACTGGTTGGTTATAGACAAAACAGTTAGTCGGGAATCGATTAGGACATACGTTGGTAAGAAGAGATGGAAAAGGACCTGTTGGCGGCTGACGTTTAAATATTTTGTTCATGGGTAGACAAACAACAGGTAACCACGTTGAAAACTGTAAACACTGTTGCATTTACGTGGGCGGTATAGATGTGCAGCGGATGATCCCGAGGACTGATGATCGAAGAGACATTAGACAGAGGTGATAAAACCTGGGAAATTGTGTTCATCGGGTTGGTTAGTTTTGTGTAAAAACGCACACTCAATGGATGGTTAATGAAGCTTACTTGGAAGGGTGACAGACAAAACCGGATAATGTAGAAGATAGACGGAGGGTGGAAGGGAGGGGGAAAGAAAATGCTGATGGATAGGAAATGGATGTGTCGAGAGATCATCCATCATTTGTACACAACAGTCATTCTGTCATGCACGCAATCAAACATCTACTTGATGTTTTCGGGGCATGTGAGGTCGAGTCGGCGTCCAACCGTGAAGAGATGACTGTCTTTAGACCTGAAAGCCCATGTCAACAAACATTCCGATTCATTTACGTCAGTCATACACCAGGCCTTATAGTCTTTGCATGGACAATACTTTCCCAGACTACCTGGGAGAAGAGCCTTAGCAATCAGGTCGACGTCATGAAGTAGCTGTTGGAATGATAGTGTATTAGTAAAATAAACGAATTGGCTCTATGAAACAACTTGGTAGCTGCAAACATGTTGAACTACATTATGTGTGAAGCACGGCTAGTTGATGTGGCGATGCAATGAGGACTGCCACGTAGGCGCCATCCGATTCTCGCTTGCAACTTGGTTACTTCCTTACTGGATGTACAAACACGGATGAGTGTTGTTTAGATTTGAGATTTTTGTAAACTAATCCCCAACTCTCTTATCTCTAAACTGGGGCTTCTGTTTTTTTTTTCTGGCTGTGCTATATTTCTACATCAGTGTTAACGATTGGCGTACCATTATTGCCAACGGTGATGATGATGAGGACGTACATCGAAAGCTCTACTCTGACCGTGTAGTATACGTTTTTTTTTACTTCAACCATCTCTGTCTTTGTGCATCAAGTGTGACTGACTTTACAGAGTTCTACTGTTATTCTCATCGCTAACTGTGACGACTTTACCCATCAGACCAGATAAATCAGTATGAACACCTTTTTCGCGATACATTAGCTCAATACAAACAGACTGCAACCGGTTGATCGGGGAAACACTCATCAGAACGACCTTCGGCTAGTCACTCTCATCATTAAAGAGGCTTTGATAATAATATCTGTTGTTTAACATTACTTTGTTACCGCAAACTGCTATATAACTTCATTTTTCTATTGTTTTTTCCTTCTTGTTCTAATTAGCAACGTGAACGAGTCGCCTCAGTGGTACATCGACAAGAAACCGTTGAATGCCTGAAGAAGTTCAATGCACGACGAAAATTAAAGGTTCGTCGTTTGACCAATTTTCCTATTTTGGTGCAAAATCACAAAGCCACAGTCACCACTGAAACACACTGTTTTGTATTCAACCTATTATTTTTTGGTGAGCTGCTGAATCACTTAACCGTGTAGTTACTCATCCTCTTGTGTCATGCATCAGTTTGAGCTCTCAGCGACAATTATTGAGTAATTTCGGTGTACGTTATTTCGTTTGGAAAATTTGACCCCTTTGAGCTGTTCGAATAAGGCAGTCAGAATTGAGAAATTACGATGTATATTCCTTCTACGTGATCGATATGGAGACGAAAACAAAGGTGCCCAGCTTAAACGTTCAAATCGATTTAGAGCTTGAGTAGTGGTCAGAACTAAACACAAATAACCAATAATTGTATAAGTTGTTTATTGAACACAGAGCTGGCTACCGACGGCTGATCATTAAGGCCTCACAATAGTTCACGATCATTCATCAGGACAGTAAACAGTGATGCAATACTGGTGTTACAACTTGTGATCGGTAAGCGCTCTGGGATAAAAATCGGCGTTTCTTCCTCACGTAGCTTCCCCGATCGACAAGTGTACTGTCCACCTTCTTATGTGAGTTTTGACATTGACTTTAGTTGTTGTTTTCGCTACTATTACAACGGTTTCGGCAACTGTGGGAGAATTTGCACATGCAACCACCGATAGCAAATACGGGATTTTGTTTTTTGGTCTGGATGTGTGTGTGCGGTGAATCAGTAGAGTGGTTTGTAACATTCACTTTTACTTGCTCACTAACTTTACTTTCCAGAACGTGATTTTTTAGTATGACCACGAATTCAACTAAGGAAACGGAATACCGTTTGCAAACCATCCTCTTAGTAAGACTTCTAACATTCCAAGCCAGTAGGGTGCATCTTGTATTTGAGGGTAGACCGGTTGCTCTTGGTATGCTAACCGAGCAACCCCACTGTCCTAATGATATCATTGTATACTGAATATTTGGCACATTGTTCGCTTTTTCGGCCTCCGCTAGTTCGCGATGACACTGTGGTAGTAGTCACATTCCACATCGCCTAAATGATCGAATTTGAGTTATTTAAACGGATTATCAGTGTTCATATCTTGACAACTGGTCATCGTTCATGTCTGAATTAAACCAGCTTGGGATGTTTGGGGGTCAGAGTGGTGTTGAAGTATCTCCGTAGTGACGATAGTTACAATTTTTCTAATCCACTTGATTGTAAGCCGCGATCCACGAATCGGTAAAGGTGAACAGCTGGCGGCTTGTATGTTTCTTACTTTTTGAATGCTGTTCATCCATTCAAGCTGATCAATTAACCCTTGTATACGTTTAGACGGATGACGAGTCGTTTTTACAACGAATCCCACCCTAATTTAACTGTCCCTTCAGGTATTGGCATTAGTCATTCCGTTCATTGGAACAACATTCTCGCCTTGATAAGGCATTCAGCAAGTGCTTCGCACGAATAAGCCTTAGAGACGTCTGCCGTTCGGGTATGCTCAAGAGTTAAGCACGGTGTCTCAGTTGTCCAGGGATTCGCCTACCGTTTTTGACTGTGCTATTATTTCGAAATGTTTGTTTAGGTTGTATCAGGAGTGTTTTTTTGTTTTCTCAGGGTGCTATTCTAACCACAATGCTGGCTACCCGGAATTTTTCAAGTAAGTTTTCGATACATCTTATTTGCTCCCATTTCCATTCACCCACTCGCTCACACACACACACACACGTGTTCATCGTATACGCATGTGCATTACGTGTATCCAAGAGATATTAACCTTACTTTCACATGTTTGCACGCTTTGTCCAGTGAAAAGAGATGAAAATTGTAAGTTTAGGTTACAGTTCCATTTTGCGTGTGCTTGCCTATTACCAGGTGTCGGGCTGTCATGGTGCATGTCGTGATCGGATACGAACCGAGCCTGATCTACCCCCTTGGTTTCTGCTTATCCACTTCGTTTTGCCCATCGGTATGTGTAACCACTTGCTGGCGGACACACCTAATGTGCACTTCCCTTTTTGCACTTCTTTTCGATTTGCTATAGAACATCTAGTGTAGGCACATTTTCTTTTGAATGTGGTTTCTTGTTTGACTTCTCAGTACTATCTTGTACGCATGTGTTACTTGTTCCGGACAAGTGTGTGTGTGTGTGTGTGTGACACGGGAACGTAGTTGCTGTAGTCATAGGCAGTTTCTGCTTTCTTTTATCAGTTTTCTTTTTCGGTCGTTTATTGTATTCCTCCATACCTATCTGTCCGGTCACAGCCGTCAGTGTATGCACATGAATCAGCCAGTTTGCACATGAACGTTTTTCTACTGCTTGTCCCTTACCCACCTTTAGCAACATCCCAATCCAAACAACGGCTCAGCTTTTGTGTGCGTGTGTGTGTTTTAGTCCTCCAAGTTTACATTCCATACGGTATGAGCGGAGCCGCAAGCGGTGAGGCGCATGCCACTTGTGATGATGTTTATGTACAGACATTCTCCTGGTTCCGGTCAGAAACGAATGGTACTAGCTGTGTGTGTGTGTGTGTGGGCTGGTACATCGTTGTATTCACATTGGGATCATGAATCCTGACACTCTCAGATTGTGATACATGTTTCAAACCTATCTTTGACATACCTGTGTGCTCGATCCCGTGTATTATGTTTACTAGTATCTTTTCGTCAAGTAGACCAACTTTTCAATTGATTTAACTATCATTCAGATTGAGTCATCTTGTTTTATTTGTATGAATGCATTTTCTGCGGAAACGCTTCACTGATCACCATGTTTGATCACAAATTAAAGGAGAGAACTTCACTGAGAAGAGAACCAGTCGAGCGCAACATTGAATCGTGTATTTCCGGACCGGTTGTGCGGATGCCAGTGCGCTAATACTCATTCGGTTGTGACGATCAATTGCTATCCATTCTACTGGAAATTGTTGATATTAGTTTTGTTGTTGTCGTGCAGCACTGATCCGTTTGTTTGCTCATCGACGAGATGCATCTGGCAGCTGGATATTAGTGTATGCCATTGATTTATTGCCGTCGATAATGATGTCTCTAATTCAGAAACGAAAACTATCCTTGTTGAGTGATGGTCTGTACTGATCACTGTCATTCCCGTTTGGAGTGAGCTGGTAAACGAGTTTCGTGTTGGCATTTGTTCTATCACGAACCGAAGTTTTGCTCAATACGGCACCGGTCCTATTGTGCACCTCTTGTTAAGGGTCAATTAAGGTAACCTACCGGTGTTTGACTTGCTAAAACAACTCGTTGACCCACTTGAATAAAGTCTATCCCGGTTTTCCAGTTTGTACTAGCTACAGAGTCACTCCGACTGAAATGATGAGTTTGCTTAGTGGATAGGACTTGTTACGCACCAGACTGTTTTTTTAAAAGCTCGTTTCTGATGACTTAGGTCACGGATTTCTAGCTTGAATATGGACACCATGGTCGATTTAAGTATTTTGATTTTTAAACCTGACATCTGTAACTAACGTCAATTGACATTATGGGATGGAAATTTGTCAGTGAGACCGATATCGATGTCCTTTAAATGTGTTGTGTTCTAGTGCTGTGACAGCGGATTACCCCATTCTCAAGCGCGCACTCATTATGGGTAGGTTTGTAGTGAAAAGGTGGTTTTGTGGGGTTCTTCATTTTATCTGGTTGTGGGACGCGAGCGTCGCTGTCGTTGTCATGATAAAGGCTTTCTTCTCTTTCCTTGTGTTTGTCTACGAGTTCACTGACGTTCCACCCACTTTTCTTTAGTCTATGAATGTGTATTGTCTACAATCCGTAGTGACCGAAGTCGATCAGGTTCGTAATAGTCTCTTCAAGTTTAGACAAAGAGACGCATGTGAAGGGTTAATTCATTTTACAAACTTCCTTCTAACTGTCTCATTTCCTTCTGCTTTGGTGGGTAGTATTTTATTTTGTACACTTGAGAATTATTTAGACACCGAGCTGCACGCTATTCTTGCAGGCAAAACAATGTAGTTGTGTTTCATCTCTCCAGAGTAAACATCCTGAACGAACTCGACGTGGCTTATCCTTGTGTAGCGTGACTCGTATTATGTAGATGCCACTTCAAGATGGCTTCGTCTCCATCTTTTGTCACAAGTATTCTTTTGATTGGATCAGCCTGTCTTGTCAGGTTACGATATTACTAAGGAAATATCTGAAAGAATAGAGAGGACACTGACAATCTTCGTCTCCTGTGAGTTCGGAACAACAACCGGTCGTAATTGAAGTACCGGGTATATCCATATTCGGATCGGGAGTTGAACTTCCACCGAAATGCATGTGAGACAAGCTTGCTAATGGACATCTGTTCCGTTAACTTCATACAGAGCGTGATCGACTAATCTTGCATTAACGTTCGGTTTTGAACAATACAGTACCGTCACCATTTTTTTTATGGAAACGACTGGGTATCTTGAGTACTGCTCACGTTCATGACGAAACGTTTGGATATAATGATTGAATTATGCTCAATATAAGTCCTATGATGGTCAATAAATTTGCCTAATAAGCACATTGACTTTGATTCAAATCACGATCAGAGCTATACGCATTAATCGGCAAGTGAAACTTGGATTCAGTTCTCCCTTTCTTTCGGGAATTTACGCTGCGTTGAAATGTGGTCAATGTTCAATTCTTGCCAGTCAAACTCTTCGATTGTCCACCAGTAATTAAGTGTAGAATGTTGGATGCCTTGATGCAATTAAATTCATCGTGTACTCACAGCTCAGGGCCCCAACCCATTCACTATTACGATGAAAAACAATTACATGCATAGATAAATTTCCATGCGTCTGACAGGCTAGCACGGACTCGAACTACTGTTCACCACATCAACAGAGAAGAACATTCTGGAAGAGATGTGCTATCAAAACAAACCCAGGACTAAGTACTATCACGTGGAAGATGTTGAAACAATGTGGGTGCACTCACGCCGTCTTGTGAGTGAACTTATCGTCACCTGCGCACGCTAATTCACCCCCAGTGAACTTATCTGCGCGTATTCTTTTACTTGACTACTTGTTCGGATTTTAAATCTCACTGTTCTGTATGCGGTCACGCGCACATGTGATTCGGCCTAGTGTTACGTAGTAGATGGAATCTCACACTACTTATTTGCTTCCCATACATCTTCTAGTTTAGAATGTCTCAAGTTCACTTTCGCGTGTCTCGATGCCAATTTAAGATGCCCAAAGGCGGTTAGCTTGGTCACAACAGCGAACAGCGTCGCACGGTTAATGTATACGTGAGTAGGTTAACAAACATAGGAATTGGATTGCTCCTACAGAGCTAGGGGATGCGGTCCCGCCAGGTGCAGGGAGTAAACGAATTTAATCCACCCGCATTCGATTGCCTGGGGCATCTTAAGTTGACATCGAGACATCTTAAATTGGAGAAGGTATAGTTCAGTCTTTCTGTTGTAGCACAATTTGTCCAACGTAAGCTGACTATGGTGACTTGTGCACATTGGCGTCTTTTATCGTTCAATTCTGTGATGGATTAACCCAGACACGGATACCGCTAACCGCATCGGTAGGCCGTTTCGCAATAATGCATTCAGTTAGCTAACTAATGAAATGTTTACAAATCTTAGGCTCCAGTCATATAGGGTTAACGCGTTTCGCTTGTCAGAGTGGAGCACCTGTTGACAATCCACGTTATGGATTTGATATATTACATAGTACGTACGTTTTGGGATGACTGGAATGCTAATTCTGTACACTATCCAACATGGCAGCCTGTCTGCATTCAAACGGTTGCTAATTACCCTGCTACGTAACCTCCAGTTTTCCTACATTTTACGACGGTTTCTGCATATTTCCTTCTCATCGTATTGAACGGTATCCTTACCAACCCAACACAACGCGAGTTTGGGCCTAATACTAGAGGCTGTCTGGGCTGAACAATATTGAGATGTTTCGCTGGAAACATTTGCCTTCTGCCTTAAGATGGTTACGCGGCCGTTTCTCCAGCTAGTCGCTGGAAAATCGACAATTTATGAATTAAAGCCCTGGCCTGTTTCCGAGTTCATCGGTTGTTGCTTATGAACAGTTTGTCTTTCCGAACTTGCTCAAAGGAATATGCCCTCACTGACCGTTCTTCTCTATTGCTCCCACGCATTATATAATAGAAAAACCCATATAATTCATGCATTATCATTTTTAAAGTTCTGTTCGGCTTGTTTGATCTCGCTTTGGATAGTAGCTTGCCCTGGTCTTTGTTTGCCTCTATGTGCGTGTTTCAATCAATTTAGCTCTCCTTTCGAGTGCTTCATCATCTTTGTCTTACATACCGCACATCCTGCCCCTACTGCTCTTAGTGTCTGTTTCATTAACGCTGTTTTTCTGTTCCTTGTGACTATTTTTGCACTGGCTGATTCTTTTTCGTTCTCCCAGCTGGTCGAACCGTTCTGGGCACTCCGAAAAAAACCAATGGTGGTATTAAGGAAGCTTCCGACAGTACCGCAATCCTGGCTGAGGATGCTAGCGATAGTAAAAGTGAGTGTCCGTATCCCAAGTTTCCATTTTCCTGTCATCTCTGCAAGTGAACCGGATTTCAGCTGATAATTTCTCCACCGTCTTTAATCATATTTTTCCTCAAAGAACTCTTCACGTCTAGCACGGTGATCAAACAGGGTTCCTCGGCGGACAGTGAGTTAGTTACTTTTCGACACGGCCTCTTGAGCATCTTTCTGTTTGCATGATCGTAAAACGGCTAACCTCCCAGTGCGTGCTCTTTCTTTGGTATGTTCATTTGTGCATGTTGGTTGTGCCAAAATCTGACGACTGCCTCTCTCAGGATTGATTGTCTGTTACAGGAATTCGGCAACAGTGATTTGTACCGTTGCGTTTGTCATTTTATTTTCTGATTTTTATTTTTATTCCCGTCTGTCAGGTAATATTGACTCTGTCTCTGTTTTGCCATAAATTTTCGACCAAGCTCCACATTTCCAACAACTGGTTTTGATAATTGGTCACGAGCGTTGTTTGTGTGTGTGTGTGTTTGATATCTCTTCAAAGTGATGTGAGTAACAGTAATGTAAAGACAGATGATGATTTTCGATAACTCTACTTCTCATTTATAAGGCTGGAATGTGTCAGACGTGGACCCATTTCAATGAATCCCTATGTGCGTATCTCTTTCTCCATATCTGCTTCAAGTATACTAATCCAACTTGTTGTACACATAATTAGTTTATGGTATTAACTGCTAAATGTGTAACCACGCTTGGCTACTGCTTTCATACCAGCATAGTTTGATCTCTTCCAAAATGAAACACGCTTACCGGATACGAGACTTGGTGTCTAAGAAGATACAACACGGTGATTTTGTTAAACAAAACCCAGCTTGTTGGCACATTAGCCATAGGGCGAATGACTGAAGTATATAAAGCTACTCATGAATTGTCTTTCTGCAACAAGCTGAGATTTAGTCCACATTGGATGCAGCAATGTAAGTGGTAGCTTGCTCAATTGATTTTACAAACAAGCTCGATTTAACGGTCTCTTTCCGTGGACTGAACAAACTAAGCGCGCTTATCACGATGGGTCTTGTTTGGGCCTGTGTTAGGGCACTTGCGTGTCTGATTTGATGGGATTCACGTAAAACTAACGTCTATGAGATGGCATTTCTTGTAATATGAACTTGCGTTGTTCGCCATGCTGCACCCGTGTCTGCGAGTTCCGTGAGACTTAGTATGTGCTCCCAAACAATAACGATACGTCCCTCAAAAGATGTTCTGGATAAGAGGAGTGTATCACAACCTTTCCAGCCAGCTTACTTCGGACGAAAGTTCTAGATTTCACTTGTCAGTCATATCCTAGTTGTTTGACCATCCCTCGCGGTTACGTAGTAACTGTCCTGTTGATTCCAATTGTTAATCCCGTAACGAAGTTGCCGGATACTTCAGGCTTCTGGCTGTTGCCAGTCGACATCTACCGCTCACGCGGTTGCAACTCGCCCGTGTATAAACACGAAAACCGGTAACAACGGACACTTGCAGATGAGTGAATTTCAATTTCCACCCTTTCTCGTTATTTGGCCTCGATCAAACACGTTCTGTGGATGCGAGAGCTGAGAAGCAAGTGAAATGGATACTGTAGTGGAACCAAGAAGTGAATCGACAATGTTATAAAATAATTTACAGTAACTGTCTACGATAAATTCCACCACACTAAGTCCGCTACATGTTGGAAGAACGTTCCTCTTGAATAACAAAGAAATCCCAGCAATTTCAGTTCCTCCAACGTACTAAAATCGGCTGTTGCCACAATTAACTCCCGGTAACAACGACCACGTGTAAGCAGAAGCCGAGGCGCACGAGGACGTAGTGTGTATTGATTCAGGCAATGGGCAATTAGTTTATATGTACAATGAACGTAGGAGGTATGAAGAGTATTGTATAACAAGAGAGCAAAAAGGTAACAGACTCCACATAACCCCCCCTCCTAGTGTGTTAAGGAAGAGAAAACGCTCGATGATTAAGGAAACAGACAGTGAGTCAGTAGTGTTAATCTTTATAGATCGTCGGCCATCTAACAGTTCGTCCAGAACAGATGTGTGATGTGGAAGGCTTGGATTGAAAAGCAGGAACAAGGGTGTGGTCACTGATGTCAAACATGAGTTGGGTAGACTGAGAAAGGTTTTGTGAGTCGGTAGTCGGATCTAGAGTTCGCTGGCTGAAATCATCTGTGATTCTTTAGACTCGTGACGTAAGGTGCGTCAGGACTCAGAGATACTAGGGAATTAGAGAGACATTCTCCAAGAATACGTTATGTGCAACCATACACGAGCTCTGCCGAGGTGTATCCAACATCTTCCTTTACAGTGGTTCGCAAGTCAAGAAGAATAATGGGTAGGCGGTCGGACCATTTGCCACCTACCAATGCTACTATCAAAGATGCTTTTAATTGGTGGTGAAACCGTTCGACGATGGATGATACGCAGTGGTCGTTGTGTGTACGCATCCAAAAATACGATTCAAGTCATGGAAAAAAGCTGAAATAAACTGTGATCCACCGTCAGTTGTGATTGTGGCAGGAACGCCCAAATTCGAAATCCATGAGTCGACAAAATTGCGTGCAATGGTTCTCGTTGACGTGTTGTTCAAGGGAACGGTAATGGGCCATTTCGTGAATCGGTCCACACAGGTTAGAAGATGTCTATAACCGTTGGAAGGAGGAAGGGGACCAATGATATCAAGATGGACGTGTTTAAAGCGTCCGTCGGGTAAAGGAAACGTTCCCGGGGTAGTGATGGTGTGACGGTGAACTTTACTACGTTGACATTCCAAGCACTGTTTGACCCATTTACAAACATCCTTATGAATGCCTAGCCAAATGTAACGCTCGGTAACTAGCTTTGTTGACGCACGTATGTTTGGATGTGATAGGGGATGGAGGTAGCTAAAAACATCAAACCGGTGTGCGAAAGGGATGAAAGGTCGAGATTTGCCGGTAGACATGTCGCACGTAATTGAGTATACTGAATGGGTTGAGGGAATATCATGTAGTTCTAGAGAGGGGTTGGTACGAAGTTGACGAATTTCTGGGTCATTAACCTGAGATTTCGCGAAGGAGAGAAAGTCAACGCTACTTGTGGATAATTGGCTGACATCCGGGCAAGACGAGGCGTCGGCGACGAAATTGCTGGAACCGCTTATAAATTGGATGTCGTTGGTGAACTGGGAGATAAAATCTAAGTGTCTTGTTTCTCTAGAGGAGTACCGATCTGGAGGGGAACGGAAGGCAAACACAAGTGGTTTGTGGTCAGTAAAATAGTGAACTTGCGACCCTTCAAAAGAGGTCGAAAGTGTTTACTGGCAAGGTAAATGACCAATAACTCCCAACCAAAGGTAGTGTAACGCGTTTGCGCTGGTTAGAGTTTTCGGGAGAAAAAGGACAAAGACTGAATTTTACCATTCACATTCTGTTGTAAAACAGCGCCAACAGCCGAATAGATGCGTCGGTCTTCAAGATTTGCGGCGAGCGTTCATCTGCCCTCAAACGCGTTAATGTGGTAGCTTGGGGCAAGGCTTCTTTGGCTGGACGGATGATTACCTAGCGTAGAGAAATGAAATTGTTCAATGACGCGTTGGCCACTGTAGTTCAGGTTCGTCTCCCGAGCTGGAGACCTCGTGATCCACAGATTCGTTAGCTGGAGAAATCAGGTGAGATGGCGGCTAACCGAGTTCAGTGGCGTGAATGTTGTCGTTGTTTGGCCGAGTTGTCTGTGAAGTGAGTACACCTAATGACGCGGTGCAGTGAAAACCGTAAGGAAGCCGTCTTGCTGATGACGCATTACTTTCACTTACAGCTTGGTTGTTTGCTTGCAAGATGTAGGCACCTTGATGTTGTATATTTGAATATAGACGTAGCCATTTTTAGTAGTTAGGTCCCTTCCCATTCTCTTTCTTTTCCTATATAGGCTTTCTTCTTCTTCATAGTTGTTATGGTGATGATGATGATGATGACTTGTTGACTTGTCTCCAAAACTTGTTTCACAATTGTTGATGACACCCGGTTTTTGTCAAACAGATTGCTAACTTTCGTTGTCATTGCTTTCAGCAACTATCTGAGAATGTTCGGCCATCCTCTGTTAAAGGTTACTTTCCGTCGTCTTAGTTGGTGTTATCGCAAGCTGTAGATTAGGTGAAAACTAAAGGGTTCGACAAATTTCTTCTAGAATTATAAAGTATGACTCTTCTGATAGAAACTGGCAAGCGCACATCTGCTGCAGGATAGATGCTTTTAAAAGCGGATAATAACCTGTCTCATTGATTTAGCAAACGCCTTTGATAGGAGAATGAACCTCACTTTAGACTATCCCGTTCACCAGAACGTAATTAAATTAAACGTGCCTGCGACTAATTGAGATGTCGCATTTATGGCAGGGGCATCATCATCATCATCACAACAGCCATGAGCC
>JTDE01000097.1:328009-339925 GCA_014338405.1 Paragonimus skrjabini miyazakii | reverse complement strand
CAAGACTAAGTGGAAGAACTAGAAATGGTATGGATACAGGTCCGCTATTGACTGCGACACGTCACAATCTCGGATAGCGTCTCCAACCAGCGGTTTGAGTGATCACGAGGACCCCAGCCAGGCAGGCGACACCTACCCACTTTGCTCAATGGAGCAGTCAAGGTCTTCATATTTCGTGACCACGTTGTTGCTTGACCACCACGCGGGGGGCAGGGGCAGCAGCTATCTTCCAGATGATGCCTGACTCTAGTTCACAAATCAGCTTCTTGATAAAAATGTTTAGTGATTATATATGAGCCTGAGGGTTCCTGTCTCCGATTTTTACCTCTGGTCTTTTTTTATTCTTAAGGTTGCCCAACAGTTAACCATCAGTAGCAACCACATATTTATTTCTGTCGTTGATTATGGTGGTGAACGATAATTGCCAGATCTCGATTAAACACTCATTGGTCATTTGTTGTCGGATTGCGTCAACTAACCGATCAGCAACATGATACAGACGGTCGTATCCACTGTGTCCTGTAGGCGGAGTCAATTTTACCTACAAAAACCATTATCTCTAACTTTTTGAGATTTCGAAATGAACACCTGTCATGCATAGGGCGTAGTGACGGAGATATGCGTAGGAGTAAGAGTAGATGGCCTCTTCACTGTCTGTTAACTGGTGAATAATTTACGTTCGGTTTATTTTGGGCGAGCTTTTTTCCAGTAAATTGATTCTTCTGCTGCAAAGAATGTAGCATTACACGGAACGGATAAATCAATGGCGTAGTGGTAGTTGAAGTCATTGCTTGGTTCCACCGGGACTAGACTTTGGTCACTCAGCAGTCAGGTGCGTCTATCGATGGTCCAATGACAAGGCAAACCAACGGTGGTATGCGTCAATTGATACGATCGAACCTGACGAGCAGCGCCGTGCAATCAGTCGGTACCTGAGAAACGATAAAGATATCAGACGGTATTTTTGAATTTAAAAATAGACTTTTCGAACTTAGGGCGAACATCGCGTTGTCCAATCCGATCAAACGAACAACCGGCTAATGAAAATGGACATGCTGAAGAATCACCAGCTTCATATATTTTTTCATAGTTACGTCTGTGATTTCTGCCAGAACAGCTGTTGATCGAAACTTGACCTCGTTTTGACTTTCAAAGAGGATGCACACAGCTCAGTCAGATAAGCCTGTTTATGTACTAAAAGATAGAAATTAGTTGTATACTAGGCAGTTGTTTGTTAACTCGGTTTTTAATTTTGTTCACTTGGAAGAAGAAGAAACTTGCACAACAAGGAGAATCAAACTCAGTGTGATAACACGGAAACGTCACATTGTTTGAAAACTGAACGGACGGTGACGCGTAGAACTGTTACAGGCAATATAAGAGGAGTTCAGTCAGCCAATGATACTACCGATGTTTGAAACAAAAGCGAACAGTACGTTTGCGACGAAGTAAAGGTTGGGGATCGGGTGTTACAGATTAATCTTGCCTTGTGCACTATTCAGCAGAAAAATATGTTGTTGGGGTCCCACCTCAAGTGTATGATCAACACCCTGTGGTGAGATTAGTTTGAGACTAGTAGACCATAAGCAGGTTTTATTTATGCTCTTTATGAGCTCCAGTAAGAATCCCTATATTTCACAAAGGTTGTCGGAACAGCTTTTGTGTTCGTGCGTGGTTAATTAAAAAACGTAGTTTTCGGTTCCGACAGTGTTCCTATAGGGTAAAGAATTCCGTTTTTCCCCCGTCTCACTCATTCCTCCAATCAGCCTTCATGTCTTCGTGCAGAGGATTGGTTTCTAAGCTGTCTTCAGCTTTGTTTATTTGAGGGTTATATATTCTGTACATATTGGACGATTTGCGAGACAAATTTGGGCATGCGCTATCCGTTATTTTCAACCGTATTGTAACAGAAGCTTTTGTTCCACTTACGGAGTATCTTAACAAGAAACTGCGTCAGCTGTCTTTTGAGAGATTGTTGATATATTTGTTTTTTGTTGTAAACATTTTCCATTATGTATAAATTGCATTCGTGTTTACGTTGTGTTTTACATAGAGCGCGTACAATTTCTTACACAACGGTCTTTACGAAGGGGAGGGGGTCGTTTTAAGGAGAACCATTATGCCTGCGCAGTATTTCCGTCCAACGCGAACCACTACCTTAGATAGATTAATTCTGTCCGATTTCGTTGAATTGCAAAAATTTGTGGCCCAAAGCGATCCCCTCCAGACATGTCCACGGACCATAGTTCTGGCTCTCATTTGGTTCATTCTCCCCGGAGAGACCACGATGTTTATCATCACAGTGTTATCACTTGAAATCTGCACTTTCATCTGCTCGAAACAACTGATGTGATACGCCGCTAGTTTCTTTATTTCATCGTTTTTCTACGAACAGCTGTCACTTCTGTCATTTTGTTACATCTCAATGGTAGATTGCGAACACCATCTGATCTCTATCCTACCAAGTCACGTGTTGCGTGTTGGTATGCATCGCTTTGATTCTCTGTTGTACTAATCAGCAGTCCCCTCATAACTCGGTGTTTCTCCTTTACGGTTAATGTGTCTATGTGTAGGTATGCATACATTTTAACTGCGTATGTGTATACATTTCTGGAAATGTTTTAACCACAAAACAGGACATCTTGTGCTTCGTATTACTATTGTGATCGCTCAACTCTTAAACACCCACACACTAATGACATTACTTTGTTTGATGATGAAGTTTGCTACCATGCTCAGAGAATAATCGAATATCGGCAGCTACAAATGATTTTATCCACAGGCTTACGTTCACTGTCGTGCTCATTTGTCTAGGGCTCAGTGGTTATCACGAAATGCGACGGCATCACCGCTTCTCACCCATGTTGATTCAGACGCATTGGGGTGGTGTCAGTGTGCTTGCTGTTGTGGTGATCCACGTGATGCTGGTGACCGCTGCTCGATGACCTTAGCAATGTGACGTGTGTCGGCATTATTTAACGGCTGATCTATTCGTCATCGTTAAGTTGAACAACGACAGCGTCGGTTGACATCTTTGGCGTGGTCAAGCTCTAGAGTCACTTCATTCCAAGCCCAACGCGTTCATCCATTTGCCATTAGGAGATTGCGTAAACACTGGCGGTTTTTTGAATAACCTCTTCATGCCTGTCTGTCATTTGACCTTTGTATCTCTCGTTGAACTCACTAGTATCTCTTACGAAATCGCGATTTTTGCAGAAAAAATAAACCGTACTATTTATTGTTAACTGGCGGAAAGCTTCATCACACCCGGGGTTAGTCGATTCCCTAGCTTGATTAGACCAACCATTCCATCTGATGCTGAAATTACCGATCTCCGGCTATCGAACGTGCATTGTTGTTACGTTGGTGTGGTGCCACAATCCACCGCACACGGTCAGTGGTGGATAAACGGAAGCGATCTGCCCCGCAGCACATTAGTCAAATCGGAAAATTACTTTATACACCTTTGGAGGAGAGTATTCCGCTTTTACACATTCACATTTTCACCAGACAGGATATCTAATAAAATTATTGATTCATAATTGACTGAAGTAACAACAAATCTCATGGATTTGAGAAGAATGAAAATTTTTGGTCCGTAGTCTAGGACAAGTAACCGAAGAGTAGTGTGGCCAAGGCGAAGTACGCATGCATTCACAAAATGAAGGATAGGGTTATACGGAAATTAAAGTGACCTTAGATGTAAACTACTGAATGTGCGTTGTTTCACTTCACTAGAAATATTGTTAATGGAAAGAGGCCACAACAAGTTGTGATTGAATACGAGAATTGAGTACTTAACGGATTGGGATCTAGAAGGAAATTTGTTTTTATGTTGTCTTTGTGAATAATTATCAAAACGTTACTGGTAGATTATTCCTTTGGAGCAGGAGGGTAGAAGTTAACCGCATTCAGATGTATTGAGCTGGAAGAGCGTTCGTTAGACCGACTTATCATCATCATCATAGACAGCAATACATCAGTGGTTCACACTGATGCTTAACTGCAACACAACCATGAAGAAGAAGAAAGCCTATATAGGAAAAGAAAGAGAATGGGAAGGGACCTAACTACTAAAAATGGCTACGTCTATATTCAAATATACAACATCAAGGTGCCTACATCTTGCAAGCAAACAACCAAGCTGTAAGTGAAAGTAATGCGTCATCAGCAAGACGGCTTCCTTACGGTTTTCACTGCACCGCGTCATTAGGTGTACTCATTTCACAGACAACTCGGCCAAACAACGACAACATTCACGCCACTGAACTCGGTTAGCCGCCATCTCACCTGATTTCTCCAGCTAACGAATCTGTGGATCACGAGGTCTCTAGCTTGGGAGACAAACCCGATCTGCAGTGGCCAAACCCTTCGTGAAGAATTTCATTTCTCTACGCTAGGTCATCATCTGTCCACTGACTAGCCAATTCACTAAAGCCATTCTGTAAAGCGCAGATAAAAACATTTCCGAATGTTGGACGCCAAAGACGACATCATTTGCATTCTCTAGCAAAACCGACGCATTAGGAATGGCCACGAGGTTCACATAAGTGGAAAAGAAAAATGACCAAATAAAAAATTGCTACCTGGAAAACATCCGAATTCGTGGCTGATGAGAAGATTCTCAACCACTTGGGCTTACAAACTTGGAGGGAGGTATTTGAAACGTAAGAATCCAAGTTGTAACATCGTATTTATCTCAATTTACTGCTGAAGAGATGTTAGACACAATGCTCATAGTCTTCGAATACATTCATACTATGTACGGTACGGGATATTCTCCACCGGATTCATAAACATGTACCATTGCACTCAATTGGGATGAATGTTTCGTGTGGTTCATTTGACGTAAAGTAAGCTCAGATGTAACTAATTAAACAATTAAGCTTAATCTCCAAAACCGGGGTGAAATTTGGATAAGACAGCCTCTAACGTGGGTTGTTGTGCATTCTTAACCTAGTAGCAGTTAGCCATTACGGCAATTGTTTGTGTGTGGGGATCAAACCACACGTCCGTAAGTGTCCAACCTTTCGTCTTAATCAATGTTGGATTATGTACAGTTTTCGAAAGTCGTCCATACAAACAACGCAGCTCTCACAGCCATACAAGAGTACTACTTTTACTGAAGCTTTCTACTGTTTGCTCTTCACCAGTAGACTACTATCACGAAGAGATCGCAGATGATGAGAGTTAGCCAGTGGTACTCATGATGTGGTTATTTTATTGCGGATCTTATCAGACGATCTATCAGTGTTCATACAACTATCCGGGTAAATAAACTGTCCTATCATTTTCAAGGTATCATTATCTGCGTTGAGATTAGCCACACCGGTTGGAGGTTGAACACTGACTAAAACGACAAACAAAGCATTTTAAGTGAAACTATATCATCTAATAAGATTTGGTGCATTGTATGTTGTGCTAATTGACGATAATGATGTGCTTTATTCATTTGGTCGATTATTGATCGAGGGACAAAATGCTTTGAATATGTGAACTTCTTAGATGCCTCTTTCCACGCGAATCACTCACAGAATTTTAGTCTTTCTTCTGACTTTCGATTGTCGTAAGATCTATGTGATGAGTAACTTTCACTTACATAGGATGTACAGCCTTGGCGAATCGATGTAAAATCACCGGTTAGACCGGACCACTTGAATGTTTTTAATGACGTGAATATTTTCTATCTCAAATGTTCTTGTCATCTAACTTTTTCATTATGTGCCTCACTCTCATCCCGTTTCTGTTTAATCGATGAAAGACTGGCTGCGATTACTTGCCCTGCTTTCTGTTATTTGGTCTTGTTAGCCTGTTTGCCTATCCCTACGGTTGCTGTTGCATGCCATGTTGTTCTCAATGCTACATTCTCTTCACGCGTACAGTGGACTCGTTTGTGCACGCGGCTTCCAAGCCTGACAGTGATTCTCGCTTTAAAAGTAAGCAATAGTTTGTGGTTCCTGTCCTACACGCCTCACGGATTTGCTCGAAGTTGCATCCAAGTTCCAGAGGAAACACGAGTCAGTATGCGATGTAGTCTTTCGATTTCGACGTGAAGCCTTTCGCCAGTTCCGTGTGCTTTATCTTCGCGCGATCCTGTATAAAATTGTGTCTGCTGTTTATTTCCTTGCTTTTTTTATACTACGGGTGCATTCTGCTTTCACATGTTGGATTCATTCATTTATTTCGTTCGTGATCTTATCGCATCGACTACCACGAATTTCGGCGGAGGATAATTGTTTCTGATTGCCTTGCTCACCCGTTCTGACCTGTTCACTACATTTTCCATTGTCTATTAGTCAGTCGCGGCTCGTGAATGCTGCACTTACTAGTAGCCGTGATAATTGTGTTCATCGGGAACCAACTGTTAGTTAATCACGTTGTTCACTATCAATTGAGTTATTTGCCTATTTTTGGCCTTTTTTCTGGCGCTCTACAATGAGGGTTGTTCACCTACTTCCATGACAAACTCCAAAATGATTACCTGCTTCTATAGCCTTTACATGCCGTGCCGGGTGGTTGTTGGACTAGGTTGGACTCTAACTTGTCTTCATGCACGCTTATCATTTGATCATGTTGGTAGTACGCTATTAGTCGTATTTTCAATTGGTGACTTGATTTTCGGTTCGCTTTCAGTTGTAGTAGTTGGAAGATTGGACTTTGTTTTTTACAATTCTCTCGTCCGGTCTGGGCAATCGCGCACTATCTACCATATACTATTATTGACGCTGTTTTTGTCCGATTAACACTTTCGCTTGTATACACATTGCCAGTCTATGCTGTAGGCTTGGTTTGCATAATCAACTGGTGCTATTCTCTTGTGTTTGGCTCTCAGTGTTGCTGTCATTGGTTTTGCTGATCTTCCATCTTTCCCTTTGCTCTATCTTGTACTCCACATTCGCCCGGTGTCACCAGGTAAAAAGCAAGATGTTATCCGAGCTACTGAGCAGCTACTGGCCGCTGCTGCAGCTGGTGACTTTGATTGTTACATGTGAGTTCATGTATACTTTGTCAATTGATTGATATCTTTAAACTGCCGCAATCATTTCCGACAAATCGTGTTCGTAATTGATAGATTGTTTCAGACATTTTTAATTTATCTCTTGTATCTTTCCACCAGTTTTTGTATATGGGGCTATTTATGTTACTCCTCAGGGATACCTGTGTGTGTGTGTATTTAAGGTCAGTTGGATAGCGTAGGTTCCGACTGACAAGACGCTAAAAACACGTCAGAGGTAATGAGAACGAAACTCGAGTCTAGTGCTTGTTTTCGAAAGGGGCCGACTGGAAAGTCTATGGGAATGCAACAGCTGCGATCAATTGTGGGTGATGTTCAACTTGAAATTAACCAAATCCCCGACTACTCATTAGTAATCTAAAATATCGCCTAGCAGGTTTAATGAGATCGGAGATCTCGACCTGTCTGGGAAGTCCTAATCGCGGGGTCATCGATTGGAGTTAACTGGACAGTAACTGTGTCTCCATTTCGAGACGATCTGGCAACCTGATCATTATTCACAAGCGAAAGTAGTTGAGTGTTCACATATGATAATTTGGTCGTGCCTAATGTGAGATCAGTGGCGCACTGGTCAACACGGTTGCCTCATGAAAGCGTGGCCGGAGTTCTAGTCCTGGCTGTGACAAGGATATACACTACTGACGAGCTCTAATGAGAGCGAAACTCGAGTCTAGTGCTTTTTCTTTTCGAAAGGGACCGACTGGAAAGTCTGTGGGAATGTGACAGCTGCGATCAATTATGGGTGTTGTTCAATCTTTATGAGAACCAAACTCCCCTACTACTCATCATTAATCTCATTGTTTTTAAATTCTTCATATTTATCCAAATCACTCGCAATTCTTGTTGAGGGATTTACTTATCGTAAACATTCTTGGGTACCTTTCATTATCTTTGCGATTCTTTGCTCTCATACAACGTTCCGCCCAGAAAGTTCTGTGCACTATTTTTCGTACGTTTGTCTCGCCTGCGCTCGATCAAGTGTAGTCATGTGTCTTTTACGCTCCTCTCTCTCCGTATTAATTTTCTTGGACGCATTCATTCAGTCACATTAGCATTGCTGTGTGTGTGCGTGCATGATTTGAGGCGCTATGTGGTTGAATTCGTTCTGAATTACGTTCATTCAGTCTTGCTCTAATCACATCACGGTCGATCGAACACGTTTTTCTGACTAATTAATGCATCTGTACTTTACGAGATTACTTAATTTTCATGTCCACTGATCTCATGTAATTTGTTTATTCAATGCTGTTAACATGGTTCATGTGTTAAGCTTATGGAAAATCTTCGCAGAATATCCTTTAACAAAATCGATGGATCTTCTCTCTCTCTCTCTCTCTCGCAAAATTGACTGAATGGGGTGCAGGCCGAGAATATTGTTTCGTCGCGCACCACCGTTATGTTGGATGCACTGTGTTTGGACATATCTTCGTTCGTTATAATGATTTCAGTCCATTGGTCCACTGCGGCTTTGCTAATTGTTTGTTCGACCTTCTTGCGTTCAGTAGCCCTTCTAACTGTGATGTAGCTAGGTCGATTACGTTCTTTGTTTCCACACTATAAGGTATATGCTGGCACCATCATCATCAGCTGCGTTAAATCAATGGTTCATGCTGGCGTTCAACTGTCGTACAATCAGGTGATGAAGCAAGCCTTTTTGTTTAGAGATACCAGAATTGGCATGAAAATGACTTAGCTCTCGAAGTTCCAATGTCTAAACTCATTCATCTTCAAGGTGCCATCACATGACGTGGAAATAATGATCTTTCAACTGCGCGTAGAACGACATCTGAAAGACACCTTTCTCATACCTTTTATTGCTCTGATTCATTAAGTGTTCTTATTTCACAAACCGCTGTGTCAGGTAATGGCAATATTCTCACCACTAAGTCCGATTGGCTGCCGTTCCGCGTATTATGTACGGCTTAGATAGATCACAACGCTTCCAATCGAATAGACAAACAACATGCCCTCCCTAATTTATTGGTGATTGCTTTCATTTACTAAACCACGTATCGACCATTGGTGAGCACTACTGTGAACCGTTAATGTCAGAGAACATTTTGGATTGTTGACTGTACGTAGTTTTCATCACTATTCAGACAATTTAAAGGCGAGCCGTCGAACTACGTCACCAGGCTATGCCATTGGTTCTTGGGCGTAACCCTCATTTGTAAATTAAATTCTCCAAGCGCTGTGTGATTTTTTAAAATATTTTTATTTTCCAGGAAATATCTGGACCCTCAGTTCACCTATTTCGGTCCGGAAGCATGCGGAAATCTTCTTGAAGGTGCCGACTTTCACAAGTTCTATTTTGAACAGAGTACGTTCATCGCAAATCGTTTTTCGAGTCTATCATTTTTGCGTTAATAGGTTATATTCTACTCTTAGTATCTGGTCTTTTAGTTGAGCTTTTCATCTGCATATCTTGGAGTCAGTGAGTCCAATGAAGCCTGTCGTTTTATACTTGTCAGCTAACTGCAGTTTGTGGACCTAAACGTTATCGGAAGCGTTCTTGTTGCGGTAAATAGAAGCTAAATTTTAGGTTTCTGGGACTGAGTACTTCAAAGTTCTCAGTTGGTAGCTGCTTTTTCGTAATCTTTAACAACAACCCCGGTAGTTGAATTGGGTTCGTAAATACTGTACCACGATCAAATAGATGTTAAACATGGCTTCGAATTGAACGAAACAGAGGAATGGGACTTATATCTGTGTCTTAGCGCAAAGATCTTCTAAATAAAAACTCGGACGGAGGCAGGATGGCATCGTCCTCTGCATAATTTCACTTACTGTTCTCAGCTGACTTGCAACATTCGCGTCATTGCCCCTGATTGGCCATCCGCTTTCCCTTCGCCTCTGATCACAGGGTTTATGATTCGTTAAGCGATTTACGATGATCAGTGATAACTCTCTTCATCTGTCTATGTTAAGTCTTTATTTCGCAACGATTAAATGTTATTTACGTATATATCATCTCAAAGACTGGGGGATCAAATCCGCCTGACGTTCGTTACACAGTCTCGAATCTCTAACTCTCGTTGTTCCTCTGTTGGTACCACTAAGAGGCATGTGATTCAACGAGAACGATTCACATCTTCCGCCATGCTTGAGGTTACCTCTTGCAACCGTTTAGTAACATCACCCTCCTGATCGTTTTGTGTGCGAACCTCTTAAGGTTTAAGAAGGTTATTCAGGTCGACAAAATCAGTGGTATGAAAATCTGTTTTATTTCATCCACCTTCGTTTCTTCTTACGCACCTTCTTAACTGCTACACAAAGTTCTTATTTTGCTAATCCATTGTCATCGTTATTTCGTTCAGTTTTAATTTTTGACATACACACATATACTTACTGTCCATCAACTCGCATTTCTTCTTCATTGTTCTCAATCCTTGGGTGTATTCATGTAGTGAATTTTCTGTGTCCTGTCTTCCTCTCTCGTCTTATTTTGTCTTCGCCACTCAAAATGAATCCGGATTAGTTACTGTAGTTGTTTTGTCCGTTCCTACTTCCTGCTCTGCTTATGTTCTACTAGTTATCCCCAAGTCGGTGGTCCGGTCAATACACACAAGTATTCTGAATCCTACTGTACATCTTCTCAGTGATGATTCGGCCTGCATCGCCTACATCCGACTCACCCAGTTCTTAGACAAGTGAGTCCCCTCAATCCTTATCGTTCCCAGCAGTGCCCACAGTTTTTTCACGTCCGATAATTCTACTGATTGTATTCAGCACTGTTTGTTTTGTGCGTCTGGTTGGCCCACCAAATATGTGTTTCTTCTCCAAGAATTGTGTTTCCTTCAATTTTTGTGTTTGGTAAACTGTCCATTCAACATAAACTAATCGTCGCCAGCCCGTCCAGTAGTTTGGATACTGGGGCGGGTTTTCACTTATCTGTATATGTCAATCGGCAGGTTTGTGCGGAACATTGGTCGGTTTCTCTTTTAATTAGCAACCTTAAAAATGGCTCAGGTTTTGTGCGATGTCTCTTATCGGAAGTACCTTTTGACCGTTTTACAAAGTTAGAGTTGGATTATTTACTGTGTATAGTTGGGTTGCTCACTTGTGAAACATTGGTAACAAGGGCCAGAGCCTGGTACGTTCAGTTTGAAAATAAATTTGACCACTAACGTTCGAATGCGTTCATCGTTCGGGTTCCATTTAAAGATCCGGAGTACCGCACACTCAACAAACAGAAGAAACACGCGTCTGGGTTCGCCGTGACGGTCGAAACTGGCAAAACATTCACGTGCATCGCTCCTGCATGCCAACCGCCGGCGGCGGGACTATCGGCTATCATCCGTCCGCCCAAAACATGTCTGCCAGTTTCAACTATCCAATTTAAACGCACTCATTGTCATACATACGTGAACCTCTGCCACATAAATGGCTCTCCGCCTGGTGCTAGCTGATCTGATCTCGCGCTCTAGGATGAAATGATACGTCTGCCGTTTCTTATTTCACACGTGCGCGCGCTGCACTCATGTTCTTTCGCTCCCTGCTGTTCTAACTTCGCTCTGTATGTAAACTGTCGTGAGGTCACGTTTCCTTTCTCTCTATCTTTCGAGTCGCCGCCGGTCGCATGCGCCAATCGGGCTCGACTTGTTCGTGATGTCATTTTATTTATCACTTTCCTCCTGCCCCCTTCTTCCTGTGTGTGTGTGTGTGTGTGTGACAGCCGAATTTTCTCTCCAGATCATTCCTCTGTCAGTGACTAATCTTGTGTTGCTATTATTGTTGCACGCCATTTAACCACTTCCTTTTGCCCTTGATATCATATCTGCTGCTTTGCTTTCTATTTTCTAACCCCATTATCCGAGTTGACATTGACCATTGTCTCTCACTTGCTTATTTAGTTACCGATCTTCTAATTGAATGTTTGTTTTGTATGAGCTTCATCTGTT
>JTDE01000097.1:309269-327909 GCA_014338405.1 Paragonimus skrjabini miyazakii | reverse complement strand
GAGCTTCATTTGTTCCGACTCTTACACGCACCCCAAGGACATTTGTTTTTCCAGGAGGATGGATTAAATTCTGAGCCACGTTGATTTGTAGCTTAGGATTTTGCAGTTTCGCATACTCCGTGCGCGTGCGAACTTTTTTTTGTGATTATTGGCACCTTCCCTCTCCTCCACGTATTCACCTGTACTTTTCCTCATTTGCACACATCTTCTATACTGTTAACATTCTCAAATTCCTCGGGGTTTACGGTTCTCAGAGGGGCTGTCTGCAAACCCTAGTCCAGTCCCCCCAGTATTTCGCATACCACTCGGATTTCCGTCCACGACATACTGTACTAAAAAATACATCCAGAGATACCGTTAATAATTTAGTGTCTTTCAGCATCTGTTACTATGCCTCTTTTTTGTCAACCCTTTATTTCGTTCGACTTTTAAGGTGCTTTTCTTCATCTTCCTCTCAGTCTTGCCTACGGATTCATGCGTTTTTGTTTTTGTTTTTGCTGCTGAAGCTGCATTCATGTGTCCGTGCGACAATCACCTACTAGAACGCGCATGCGACGCAGTTCATTTCCATTCCTATGTATATGCGTACATACATGGCAATGGACGTTTCCATTTTTTCTCAGTGTGTTCATCTCGCTTTTCTTTCATTCGTTCGTCTTGAAATTGTCCAAAATGTATTTCCTCTCGGCCGGACCGTGATATCAATTAACCTTGTATACACTGCGCAGTTCACCCGGATCTTGATTGAAGGTTGTCTGAACTGCTTTGTTGTCTTATGGTCTGATGCGCACGTGTTGTAAGTTGCTTTTGGATTGGGTACCTTTTTATGCCTCGATCTGTTCCTTTCTCGTACTTCATACCGCCCTCACTACGTCATTGACTCCCGTGTTTGGAGCGAATTTTTCTGTCAAATAAAGCTCGTGCTATGCATTAGTTCTTCGGTTATTGTGGCTCGAATGCTCTCGGAGGTAACCGGACTCCTAATGCGTTCTTCCTCTGTGTTTCTGCTGACCACTGCGATACTTAACCATTGTCCTTCCTTCTATGCTGTATGTGTACTGCGTGTTTCTTTCCACCTGTCTGCTCGTTTGTTCTCTTCTGTCCATGTTTGCTTACAAGACCTCCGGTTTTCTGTGATCTAACCGCGTGATCACGACCGATTATGTTGATAATAAATAGTGTTCGCTTTTCCTCGATATTGTCTTTTGTCATTCATCGAACTCGGAGTGCATCCTGCTAGTTTTGCTTACGTTAGACAATCTTCCAAAAATGCATGGAGCCATCGATCGACTAATCATTGTCCATTCTCGTGTATATCGTTGAGGTGCGGTCGTGAACAGGTTGTATGCGCACGCAGTTATCTGAGCGTGCATAGACTTTCCCTCGAGAAGTGCATCTCTGTCCATTTTCCTATCCATTTCTTAAACCTTCCTATTCATTCAGCCGCTTGTCAGTCAAACTGATTGAATCGTTAATCATCTGCTGAAGTCGGTGAATCACTGTTCAGCACGCTTGCGAGGTGATTGATGGGAGCAGTGCAGTGTTTTCTGTTAGCCTCTGATCATTCTTATCAACTTCGTGGGAAACTGTCAGAATGGGAAATGGGACAACACATCCGAACCAACGACTTGTTCGTTTAGTTCATGTATAATGATCTGAGGTAAACATGTCATGCATGCGTTCTGCACAATATCTCCGTCCACGGGCTTCCTAGTGCTTCCAGTTTGTTCGTTGAATCCACCGCCTGTTTAAATCGCTTTGGTCCCAAATACTTATGTTGCGTTTCCCCTGCTGTCTGTTCCGGTTGGGAGTTGAACTGCTTATGTGACCTCGATTGAAGACAGGGCTCTTCGGATTAAATGTATCAATAACGCTCATTTATCTATCCCCGTCACTGCAATTGGGTTGCATATTTGGTTGGATTAGGTGCATAGGAATGATTGAACTATTTCACATAGCGGCCGTGGTAAGCGTGGGACAGTTCACCCGATTCAATGGTACTCATCTCCGGGCCGTGTTAACCATTCCAAGTGGGGCATACCGTGACAGGCAAACCATGAGTTGGATAGATGGAACATGTTTTATGCATCCCTCATCATGCTGTCTAGCTAAAGTCTTAAGACGCAAGATCGTTGAATATTTGTTAGAGCTGTTTCAAATACTAAAATTCTTCGTACCTCAAGAGGATTGAAAAACTTCAAATCTCCGAAAGGAGAGTACGGTAATTAATAAATGTTTTCCCGCATATAAAACATCAAACATTGATGAAAGTATTCATACTGACTGGATTGCGCATGCAATATCTCTCACAATGTGTATGACGAAACTTAGAAATCGTTGAGGCGGTATTGCCATCAGCATTGGAGCAACTTTAATTTTGAAGGTTCTGGTGATTGAGCTTGCCAGTGATATACAGAAGGAAGAGAGGTATTCCGACACACCGATGTCTACGATGGTTTGAACAGAGCAAATAAATTTATGATGACGAACGCAAGCAGACAGCAAACCTCGACTTTGGCATCCTCGACAGTTGTTGTTTATCTTTTCGTAGTTTCTATACCAAAATTTCATTCGTTTTGTTTGACTTTCTAAAACTCTCCTGGTATGAACCTCGTATACAACCTGTGAGCGTGCCAATTGACAGAGCTTTTCAAACAAAGTTGAGCTTGGGATTGCTGTTGAAGAATGAAAGAAAATTGACATTGGCGTTCTCAAGTCTCTTGTGAAAAGCAAATGAGATAGACAGGATGTGAAAAACGCGTGTCAAGTTCTGGGAATTATAACTAACTATTGGTTTGAAGTGACCTCACCTTTATTCTGCATATTTTTCAATGTTTCTCCTTATCTGTTATATCACACTTTTTGTCCTGTATTTCGGTTTATTCTTCCAAACAATGAGCTTCTTGGGTAGCCAAAAATTACAGCGACTTCATACTTATTTACTGCACTGTCTACCACTTGACCGTGGCTCGATGAGCATCTCCTGACGTTGCATGATTTTGGCGATTTTTCTATTCTCAGCCGCATCCCGTTGGCTATGTGTAAACATAGGCCCGTGCAATCATCAGTACCTTGGGGACCTCCGATTTTCCTGACCAGCCTTGGTTTAGGCCACTTTGATTGCGTCTCATTAGAAAGGTGAATGCTTACAGCTGAATTACCCTCATTCTCGGTCTCTTCATCACAGCGAAGCTGTTGTGTACTGAAGGTATTCTATTGTTCCTAGGCAGGCAACTGTTTTCATCATATACCGCTTGCATCATTTTCTCCAACCCGATTCGGCGAAAAGGTAGACGTAAAAACCAGAGCTTCTAACCCATATGTCAAACACGTTTAGACGACTGCACATAGGGTTAGCTCGTTTTGTTTGTCTGAACCGTGTTCCTGTAGTGGAACTCACCCGTGATAGCTTGAATGCCCATTACCAAATAACGATACCTCAAAGGTAGTCAATAAATCTGTTTTAGATCTACGTTTTGGATTTTCATCGTTGGGATTGGCGTACAAGCTTAATGCTGTGGCGTTGGTCGGTGTCCTGTCTTGTACATTTCTGTCCGGTGTTTTTTAAAATCCGGGTTCAACTGCGTCTGTGCCTCGATCGCACCGAATCACATCCGATTGAAGTATCCCAATCGAACAGGTAATGGTCACGTGCACAAGTGCATTCGGATGTAGAAAAGATTATTCGGGTCATTGAATGTGTGGGCGCAATGGGGCGGGGGTAGTGAGCATCACTTGGACTAAGTGGCTTGATACGTGATAGGCCGAATGAGGGGGCGAGACGACGGCTACATTCTCAAACTGCTGCGGCCAACTGCGCCGATAATAATGAAGTGTTACTTGCGGCCATCATTCACACCAATCGTACACTGTGGTACCTCATATGAGGATCTATCCGACTGAGTCTATGGGGTGGCAGTGTGCTTATTTGTTTACACCACTCGCCGAATAGGCCAAGTGTTCCACGTTATCGGAACTCGTCCTAGCGGAGCAACGTGAAACTCCAACTTGACTCTGCAGCCAGATGAGCGGAAATTACACTAGAGATCTTGCGTTACTGTTCTGACGTCCACTGAATGGAATGGTACTAGGTTACTCTCTCTGACAAACGCTTCGTTGTGCGACCACTACTTCACAGGAACAAGATGACGAATAAATGGAATATGGAATAACACTGTTTTACGTCTTCTTCGAACTGAAAACGTACGATTGTCTTTCCGTTTCCGTGGACATGTCAGCAAGTAATGAACCCAGCGGCGAACTCATTGTTGCTCAGTTTTTTTAAACTAATTCTGCTCCGCAGTACTGATGTATTGATGTCTCTTATGCTAGTTTGTTTAGATGCTCCTCCGACGGTCCAAACGGTTCTAATCAATCTGGACATCCACAGTCCATTTAAGCGTTGGGCTTGTGAAACGAGAGCATTTCGAATGATGACCTTTTTTGTCTGCGATGTTCGATCTGTTTTGTTGAATGTTTTCAAAGTAAACCTTTACACCATGTTTGTTACTCTACTTTGGACAACAACGGTTCGAACCGAGTCACGAAATGCTCAAAAGTCTTTCAGCTAATTGACAGGAGGAGTGGTTGTGAACAAACTTGTGTACGTTTAAAGAAAGTATCACCAATCCAAGCGCACGATTTAAGCTATCATTTAGTTTGCAGGGCTATCTTCTCAACTGTTTTCGCGTGGTTCATCGTAGATGTGTATCCATCTGGACACGTTCGTCAATGATACTATGTCTCATAGTGTAAGTAGGACTACATTCGAGATCTATTCGTTTGCTGATTTTATCACTTTCGTTTAACGTATCGGACAGTGTGGTTGATGTCACCTTGGCACAATGAGGGTGTTTATTAACGGAGTTTCTAAGGTAGTTGCATTTAATTACAAAGTAGATAGGAATATTATTTTGTAAAAGATTTCTTGGTTCTCCATCGAAATAGTAGGATATGTCCAAGATCTATAGCTTCTTTAATTCTTTATCATATTTGATGTTAATATACGAGTTTCAGTAATAAGTGTGTCGTTTTAAGAGCTTCCCTATTGTTTGTCACCCACACTAATGTATTCATGACGCTCTGTTCATCATCTGTGATCGTTATTGATAAACCACGCCCGCTAGTTTTTCATTCTTGGCCAAATTTGCAACTACGAGTATGTAAGACTATTACTGTACACGCGAAATCAATCGAGTTACTCTCGATTGACAGAATAACATGAGTATATATCAGGTTGTTAGTTCAGTGTGTCCCAATATTCGATGCTATTCTGACTGGACGCTAGTTGCTTTTTCTCATCTCTTCCTTGCTCACATTTCTTTACATGCATGAACTGCTCAATGCAATCCATTTCCCCACGAACATAGAGACAGGAACACGAGTAGGGATCCTTCTCCCTTTTAACAAACGCGAAAACGTTCCAAAAAGTACTGAAAACGGGTTCTGGCCACGTAATTTCTCTCCCCCGCATCTCATTCAGTCGGATCTCTTTGGGCTCTGCATAGACGTTTAAGACCGACTGGAATACTCGGTAGTTATATTTATTTCGTTCAACAGCACCCGGATGCCATAAATTTAATGATCTTAGACTCGCAAAACCTGTAGAACTGACCCTCGGATACAGCGAGAGACCGCTCTAAGTGAAATAATATGTGAACTTATTACTGTGCATAAAAAACGTATAACACGCTTGCCTAAAAACATATCGTTTTTCGTTATTCATTACCCGTGCTTACTTATTTCTTGTCTATGTCCACTTTTTGTCATACGTGTCTACAATTTCACAGTTTTGGAGCTATTAGCTCACCGACTGAAACCTTGATGTCCATGTTTAGAAATTCATTGCCATTGTTTCACTCTGATTTAGTTCTGATCACCGGGTTGGTAAAGTGAATACAACTAACGAAAGTCGTTAGGATCGGTTTGTCTACAACGAACAGTCATGATTAATTTCTTTCGGATCACGTTTCCGTAGTCTACTTATGATTCTGCTTTGTATACCACTGGCTACCTCATCTTCATATCGAACTTCGTAATCCCGTGTTTTCTTCAGACCTCATCATAGAGGAGGACAATGTTTGCACCGCTCATGTCTATCACGAGTAGATTTGATATCACCTCTGAAATCAGTAATTCATCACTCGAGTCGTCTTTTTGTTCAATCTAGTTTTCCCCACTTTATTCTAATAATCCCATTCCAAACTATTTTCCTTAAAAGGAACTAGCTTAGACACACACTAAACTGTTTGAGATTCTCACTGGCGAAATAGTTTGATTTCTGCAAAATCCTTTTTAAGTGATAAGTGGTCTTATCACGTACCATAGTCTATTTTATCAGGATATTAAGTACAAAAACCAGTACCGCTTGTCTGGGTCATTGTAAACAGGTTATTGGAGCTAGTTTTCAGTAAATATCGTGAAGTTGCTATGACACCATTCTGTTGCTCTTTCTTGGGTGGTGTATACCATTTGAGTTTCATTCTGTAAGCTACGATGTCGTCCCTAGTGGTTTAACACTTCTATTTGAGTCATTTACCGAATTCATTTGGTTAATCCTCCCATTGAACTCCTTAGCCGTTGATAAAATTGACGATATGCTTGCGGTCGAAACGCAGATAAATCCTCATTATAACTACTTCCTTGTTGTCAAGTGTGTGGACATTGACAATAACATACTGACTTCTACTTGTTTCACCGTCTGTCTCAGGGCAGTCACATAATCGAGCCATCACCACACGATTTGCCTGAAACATCAGTCAAACGTACTGGCTGTCTGTTAACGTCACATTTCAATAGCGTCGGGGAGTGGTTGTATACTGTCAGCCGTTGACCTGTGTGACGTTGTAAATGTGTTCACATGTTTCACGCGTATATTATGGGAGCTTGCCTTTTTGGACTTGTATATCCTGCGACGCGAACGGCGATTGGTCACCACGTCGAATGGGATTCAGGAGTCCTTGAGGAACAAATTCTTTTGCGGGTGCTTCCGTCAGTGGCGACACGTTTAGTACACCATTGGTTTTACTGTTTCCCAAGTGTATGCCAAATTTGCTAGCTATAGGCAGCTAGGCTGAGTGATCGTCAGTGATGAAGCCGTCTATTTTGTCGCATTCTACTCCTGAAGAGATGAAATTGGAGGTCTGTGATCTGTGAACCTCGTAAAACATTTTTGAGAGGGTAGTTTCGAAAACCTCCAGTAACAAATGAGATGGCCAAGGCTTTCCTATCAAATGATGAGTAGTTCCTGTTCGCTACTGTTGGCATATTAAATCAGTTAGACTTGAGACGTTCCGATCCATCTGGAGGTTTAGGTGGTAGCATGAATTCTAGATATTTCAGTGAAACGCCATGTGAATTTTAGTTTGATTTTTGTGAGTTAAGATGTATGAGATCGCGCGTCCCAGCCGATTAATTTTCCTAACTCTGGCTAAGCTTGGGTTATGATCACCCACGATGATCATTTGTAGAATCTTAACTTACGACGGACTCATCTTATGGAGAAGTATTATCCTATCTATCTTGCTGGCTGTGTTCCAAAACGATTGCTATGTATAATCAATAAAAATGTGCGCGGGACTGGAACCTACTGACGTCGGGAAATGCATCCCTCGGAATTTTATCCTCACGTTCAAGATTGTTCAAACCTTTTCCTTCTAATTAAACGATCGCAGGACCAGGTAAAATCTTACGTCACCGACCCAAGAAAATCGCTTTCTGCATTAAACTGATGATTTGGAGTTTTCTATGCACCCGGTTTGTGTCACTCACAGGTATCTGGATATTTACAACTGTTATCCCAGTCTCTCCATCGTTCACTGCCTGATACTAAATTGTTCAGTAGGCTGACGCACTGAATATATTGTTCTCCAGTGCTGCTTTTCTTGGCAGCATTATGAGTTCCAGAATGCTCACATCATCCCTTGCTGCTCAGCTCCTAATCGAAATCGTCACTCGCTTATGCATCATAGTGCATCCGCAGCTGTTGCTTAGTTATCATCTACAGTATGTCTCGGACGCTATCAGCTAAATTCATCATGGGTTAAGATGTTGCTTATCGTAAGTTTGGAAGGCTCAGTTTGCAATTCAGTTTGTCGAGCAACGATGAAACTGCGTGCTTCCAGAAGGACTCATCAGTCTTGTGCAAAAGAGTGTAGTTGGCTTCATGAAGCCAACAAGCAGTCTCGTAATTCGTTTATCACTCCGATAATCAATAGACAAAATGTCATCATAATCCAGAAAACTTTTTCAAAGCAGTGAATCGACCATTCAAATATCGACTGTAGAAAATTCCTCCCATTTTATGCGCATTTTCGAAACGTTGAATGTGAACGTTCGTTTTTTTAAATACCCGTTTCAGTAAAATGTCAGTTTCGACATTGTTTGATACTGTACTGCTGTTCTTTGTGGGTTTACGCGGTATGATTAATGCAACCGACGAGTAGATGCTTATGCAATAAACTGATTCCTCCAGCTTAATTATACAATTAGCCAGAAAACTTGCTATGTGAATTGGGATTCCTCCTGAACGGAAGACTTTAACATCAACGGTATATTTTGTTTTCGAGCTAGAAGCTTTAGTTCAGCAAATCATAACCGAAATTCCTGGAAGCCTAGGCAGCGTCTAAGCTCTCTGTAATTAGGCCGAAAACGAAGTAGGGCGCCTCCGAGAATAATTGAATCTGTTCGATACCCAGGATGGACGGCTCTCATGGCACTAGTGCCAGAAACTAACTACGCAAAGTAGTCATCAACTGAGCACTTCAGTCAGACCACTATCATTTAGCAAAATTTAGAACAGGCGGGCTTGGGTTTGAGTCATAAACATCAACGGGTTGAACTAAGTGGCAATTTACGTTCTTGCACCACAATGCACCCCCTCCTGCCTGAAATCAATGCAGCCAAACAACGTGGTTTACTGAGACATTAAAATGTGGTTGTATGTTTTCCCGCTTGCTGTTTCACATTCATATCGTGGTTGCCGTCCCTGTAGGAACCGTTTCCTTGGGGTGCTCTACTCTGTTGCGCCTCAACCACTTCTGTGTGTCTTGTGACAGACTGTAAATATAAATGTCTTTGATCTTTATTGAAAACTATTCACAGTTGTGATTTCTTCATACCTAAACCATTGATGATGTTACTTTATCGTCATACTCATTATCATAGACAGCAAGACATCAGCGGTTCTCGTTGATGCTTGATTGACATACATTCATAAAGAAAGATCAATCTTTAGCCATTACAAAGAGAGAGAAGGGACCTAACTGCTAAAAACAACTATATCTGTGCTCACTCATTCCACATCAAGATACCTATACCCTGGTGAAATAAGCAATCAAGCTGTAAGGAAAACTAAGATGATGAAGCGTCTGCAACGCAAACGCTAAGCTCAGCAAGCAACCGAATACCTAAAGTATTCCTATACATTTGTTCGTCCTTTAACGAATTGGTACAGGCATACATTCCATTCGCACATTCAAAAAAATGACTGTTATAAACATACATCAGTACGTTGTATAAAGTTGTCGATAGATAACTTATGACGATAAAAAATGAATAGACCCACTGACAAATGGAGTATGTGTTGCTTGACGCCGGAGTCAACGTTAGATTGAAAGAGTATGACAGGAGAAAGAATGGGATCAACTCCACGGACAGAATCATAAGCGGCTAGCATATTGAAGTTAGTCGGGCATTGTAACCGTTGTTATCTGGCCACGCCGCACCGTTTCGCCTCGCATGTTCCTGTTTGTACCGTCATGAATGCGAGTAAGCACACGCGAGGGAGGACCACGCAGATGAATGTGTGTATGTGCGTGCGTGCGAAGGAGTTGCATTATTAATTCACATGCTTTTTGCCCACTTACTAAAAAGGTTAGTCGGCTGTCTATGACGCCAATGTCACAACCGACTGGCGTAAAGTACTAGATGGACAAACGATGTCGACAAATGAAGACAGCAGCAATAACGTGGCCAGCTTAGAGCTCTCTCATGTCTCCGATTGGAGGCATCGCGATCCACTTGGGTTCCGGTTGCAGACAATACAAAAGATGATAGCTAATCCGGCTCAGTATCGTGGATGCTATCACTGTTTAGTTGATTTGTCTGTAAAGCAAAGACTGACAGTGGCGCCATCTAGTGAAGACCGCAAGGAAGCTGTCCCTTAGATGCCGTCTCACTCACATTTGCAACTTGGTTGGTTCAATTTAGTATGTGGGCACCTTGCTGGCAATCGTTTGCGTTTGGACATGGTCTCATCCCTCTGTTCTCTTTTTTTTTAAATATTGAGGCCGTTCCTTTGTCTTCATCGTGTTACATCAGTTGGGCGTTTCCGCCAATCACTTGCTGTTGTCCTTGATGTTACGTTAGAAGTGATTAGCACTGGTGTTTAATGCTTCTTTCTTGAATACTCTATGGGGCTACTATCAATTGTGATTGAGGTTGAACGCATGCCAACCAAAATGCCTTACTGCCAATCAGCTATCAAAATACTGCTCATCATGGTTGACGAGAATTCCTAATCACGTAATCATCAACTGGAGTTATCAGAACAGTTGCAATGTTTCTTTCCGTATCGTTCGGGTAGTGTGAACACTATTCACAAGCCTATGTGGTCGAGCGTTCGCATCCGATACTCTGAGTTCAGTGGCGCAATGATCAATACGGTTCCTTCATGAAAGTGTCATCAAAATTCAACGCTTGAACGTGGCTAGAATACGCACTACTGACGGGCTTTAAATGAGTGAAACTTTAGTCTGACACTTCTTTTTGAGAGGAGTTGGCTGGGAAGTCTACCTGCTTGTGGAAGCTACGACCGGTTGTGTTCAATTGTAGGGACAAAAGTTCCCTCCCTAGTAGTAAAATTCCAAAAACAACCTACGTATGGACTGGTAAAATTAAAAGCCATAAGTGAGTGCGCACGGCTAGATTAAAAATTGGTCGAGTGTGTGCACCGTTCTCTGAGATAGGTAGATTCACCTGCACTTCCACATAATGAATGCATATAGGCACACACACGTGACGAGGAAAGCAAATTGCTATTACGTGCTTCTGTTTACTGCTGGCTTATGTGACGTCTGCTGTCTGACGTTCATTCGTCCAGTTGTGAATATGGCCTGCTTTTGTTCAACCGACAGAGCACAATTCCATCTAAATCTGCAGGCTAACTGATGAGGACCAACAAGATTATGTGAAGTGCATTCACATTGTACTGTGTATCCTCTTACGCTTCTACAAACTTGTCTGAAAGTTCCGAATCTACTGCACTATTAAAAAACAATTAAATAAATCAGTAGATTGTAGTTCCTTGTTTTCACCCAGCATAACTGTATTGTGATATTTAGAACAGTCATTTCCGGTTGAAAATTTGAATAGAGCAGGCAATCAGTCTTCTGTCTGTGCTGTGATAGTTGAGGCGTTCCGAATCTGTGGAAAGGTGACAAGTGGATGGTTTGTCAATTCAGGTACGTGTGGATCTCCGTTGCTCATACTGTTAATATCTGAACCTAAAATAACTTTCCGATAGCACATCAAGACTTTGTACTGTCTGCTGAGAATAACCGGATACTTGAAAGCTATAATGTTTCATCTCATCGGCACTGAACTCAGGCGTTCACGTATGCTCAGCGAAAATGTTTTTCATTATTGTGGAATTATTGTCACTCATTCATCTCCCCTACAACTAGGATCCCACGTTGATTGTTGGTATCACGGAAACATCGTTAATTGACACGCATTTTCTGTTACCTGTGGGTCTTCAGATGTCATTCTCATTGTTGTCATTCCTTACAAGGCTGCTATTTTAAGAATAACACCTTCCACCTCAACAATGTTTTTTATCTCGATGTTCGCTATAGTCGCGTTATCAGTCGAAACCCTTTTTAGCCCCACTCACAATATCTGTTTCTTGTGACTGATTGCAACACTCTTGACTCAGAATGAAATAGTATTCAGCTGGACTTCTGTATCAATCACAAGCTTGATAAATAGTAGAACCGCTAGTTCTAACAGCCGCATCAACGTTACTGATTATCTGCTCAAAAGATGACACTGACAGTGTTACGATTTCTGTTGGTTCATTGAGTGGTGCGTGCACAATCGTCCCGTCAACCGTGTGAAGTCGATTAATGAACAGGCAAATCTCAAATAGTTGGTTGGGGCTGTAATTACGGTACTATAGAATACATCTCATATGCTCGTAGAGACAACAATTTAAACCTCACTGGTCTATATTCGAGGTTATTGGTATGTTTGGGAAATTTTGACAATAAGTGGATGTGAGTATAAACTCCAGATGATCACAATCCATGTCATTCAACGAAAGTACAATAGTAACGCTTGTACTCAGAGTCAAAGTCAACAAATTGGCTGGGGACCAATGCACCGTCGGTACTGGTCGGTAAACAAAGCTCATTACTTGTTTAAACAAACATGAGGATGGTAGAAAGATGCAGAAACTGTAAACAGTTAATGCATGTCGAGGGGATATTCAAGTAACTAATCTACCAATCAGAGTGAATAAGTGCACAATTATACGAATAACGTCGGAGCATGTACGCACAGTATCGTATAGTCTATAATGATCTCCGCCAAAATACTTCTAGACGTTTACCATTAAACGAATGCGATGTACAGGCGCTTGTGGTTAAAGTGAATGTTTTTGTAAATGCAGATTCCAGCTGTTCGTTACTTATGAGAGCTTGTTTGACATCTGTTTATTTACCCCGAAGCACAGTTCCGTAACACAGATGTAGTTAGATCTCCTCACGTACACAGTGCAGTATAGTTATTTTTCGAATATTGTACGCTTTAGCATATATACTAATGTACGTTTACATAAGTTTAAGCCTACAAATACAATTACATATTTCCGTATACATTGCCCAGAAGTAGGAATTTGTTTTAAAAGGCAATCATAATTGCTTTGTTTGCGAACATTCCACTATATGCCTAATCGAAACACGTATATCCGCCAATATTTGTTCGTCTGTTTTGTTTCTTTTGTAACTGCCTTTTTTATGAGCTACTTCCAGTTCACTGCGTGAATTGTAAGTGCGTGAATGTTTTTGGTATAATACCCACATACCATCACAAGTTTAGTTAAAATTAATTAAAATGTTTAAGATTTCAGCCGACTTCTAATAGATTGTTTGCACTTTTGTTCGTACGTAATGGAAATGGATTCGTAATCATGATTAGTAAACACTGCAACAACCGATTAGTGCCTTTAGGTTCATACTTTGCACGCGGATAGGCGAATCATTCACAACTAACAAAACCATGAGTGACTTTAACATATTTTCCCGAGTGTTATTTATAAATCAGGCATTCAGCCATGTTTGCAGTCACGAGCCATCGTGCAATTTCGTCAGTGTTCATAACTTATATCTTTCGAAAGCTAACTTATTATTAAACGAATATATTCGCTACGGACAAGTGGTAGATATTTTGATCGATGTACGTTGAACATCTGTTACATTTGTTCTTAGTTTTCACATTCAAGTGAACTTTTCAGCCAGACCTCATCGACAAGAAGCGGCTGGCTCCTCACAAAGCTTATCAGTACTGCATATACCGGTCACTGCCGGGATTTGAATTTCGGTCACGCCTTCATGAGTAAACCCTGCTAACTATTGCGCGTTGACTTCACGACCGAATTGTCATACCTACACGCTCACCCACTCGCTTTGCTCGATTGTAGTTAACAAGATAATTACTGTGTCTCCTTTTGAGGCTATCGGGCACTGTGATCATTGCTCACTAATGAATGTGGCTCAACGTTTGTGTGTGCTGATTGGGTCGGCAAATCATGTGAGGTCAGTGACGTAATGTCCAACACGGCTGTCTAATGAAAGTGCGGTCGGAGTACAACACTCAGCCGCAGAAAGGATCTGCACTACTGACGAGCCTTAACAAGGGTAGAACTCGAGTCTAGCGCCTATCTGAATGAGAAAGTTGCGGTCATGTGTGTGATTTTCAGTCTAAATCATTTAAATTTTGACTATTCAGCGGTATTCAGTTTATGAATATTTTCGCCTAAACCTGCTAGCATGCACAAGAAATCGTAGTTATTCGCATCATGGCCATCTACGTTTGAATAATTGTTTCTGTTGCCCAAAACAATTGCCACTTCACTGAACAACTCGTCGCCACACAAACCGAGCAGAGGTATTTCGCCCCTATCACAAACACAACTAAACAACATTTTAAAGAGCCGCAGACAGTGTATCAACGCCCTAAAATTTATGTATTCTCATATCCGCTTTACTACAGTTCTGTTAGACAATCTTGACTGTCTGTAAGTCTAATATCAATATTGGACCAGCGAGCCTGTCAACAGCGACACATCGCTGTCCTTGATACTCGTTAGCTCTCATCTTTTCGTCTATATTATCACAATTGAACACTGACAATTCACTGTTATTGAGATTAGGATTCACAACCAATTTGTATGATTTGCTAGCTACCTCAATCCCATCATCAACTTTAAACAAAGAAAGAGTGAAAGCAACGTTGGTGAACTCGTGCTATCAGTATCTTAACTCAACACTGCAAGTAAAACAGTCCTTGACCAAGAAGCTTTTAGATGCATTAAAGTGTTTACAAGGTAACGAGCGCATAATGCTTTTTTAGACCAGATGAAGGAATTTGTTTTAATGAACAGAGTTGATTATGTCACCAAAACGGCTGATGTACTAGCTGATAGTTCAAAATTCATGAAAGTGACTACAGAGAAAGACAAGACACTAGGTGTAGAAAAGACGATATATAAAACGTTGCGCCGAATAAAACAGAAGAGGACAATTGATACGGTCATTTGCGAACGCATTCGTCCCCTTGAAACAATAATCCCTAAGCTATACGGTCTGCCTAAAACGCGCAAAGAAGGTTTAAAACCCATTTTAGATATGTGCAACTCCGGTCAAATGGCTTGCTGGTCTATTCGAACCCACCAGATTCGACCTAACAAAACAGTCTCCTGGACACGTTTTATTTCATTGACCTACTCTAGGACTTGAATCGAAACAATCAAAGAATGTTCTCATTCGATTTTACCTCATTATCTGCGAACGTGCATGTACAAAAGACAATTGACCGCTTATGCGATTATATCGGACGTAACAACAAACATGTGGGCATCCCAAAAGATTAACTGAAAGAACTGTTGGTGGTTTGCACTAGTGAAGTTCAGTTTCTGTCCAACAATGCAATCAACCGACAGAGACATAGAATGGCAATGGGTTCGCCTGTAGGTTCCCTGTTAGCTGACGTTTTCATAAGCAAACTGGAGACTAACCGATTGGGTGCGGTCATTGAGCAATTTACGTTTTATAAACGCTATGTTGATGATATTTTTTTGCGTCGTCAATGAGAATTCTAATATGAATATAGTTAAGGAGTCAGACGGCGACGACTAAATTACTCGAATATTGGCATAGTAAGGAGAGGAGACTGTTCAGTCAGACGAAAAATGTACAGAAGACAGACTTGGAGTGGTCAGTACATTCATTTTGACAGTCTCATTCCGTTAAATCTAACGCGGAACATCATATGATGTCTGACTTGTTCAGCGTTAAGTATATGCGCCCATGACACTTTGCCAACTAAGCTGGATTTTATACGGGAAGTGTTCAAACAGAATGGCTACCCAATGCGTTTTATTCAGAAGACGATGCAGGCAGTGCATTTAAAAGTTGTCACCTTCCGCGAGCAAAAACGCGTTTATCAGTCTCCCTTTCCAGGGAGACCCTATGGCCAAAGTTATCTCAAAAAACTCAAAAAATCAGTCAGAACAACCTACCCTGCTTCTCAATTGTGCGTGAGTTTCCGCTCAATATCCGTTATCATGTCACAGCCGAAAGATAAACTTCTACAACATATAACCACCTGTTGTGTGTACTCATTTGTTTCCTCATGTCGAGCATCATACATTGGTCCTACTACAAGGCGAGTGTGTGATAGTGTGTGAACATCATCCTGCGTGGTTAAACGGTGGTATGACCAAAACGGTTTCAATCGCGTTTGTTGTTCATTTGATCGACTCAGATCTTCTTGTCATTAAGAAAGGTACCCTTCAAATTACCTACAGAGTGACGAAAAATCGACCAGAATTTGCTGAGGCTATTAGTATCGGATTGCACAACCCTGTCCTTTGCGATCAGGAGAAGTCCGTGAGGACACTTAATCTCCCCTGGTCCATAATTTGGAATAACAATTGCGTAACTAATAACGACCGTGTCCCCATGATCCTTATTGACCGATTTTCTTACTTATCCCGGTTATTGTTGTCACATTTATTGTGTTGTAATTAGTCTAATGATCAAACATAGAAAACGTTGTTTGTCAGTTTGTCTTTCTGGTATTTTCGAACCACTTTAAGTTTACAAGACAAATCCACAGACAATCTCATATACAGTTTCAAATGCCGGAAAACAACATACATATCGGACCAGGATACCTGCCGTTTGTTATCATGACCATAACTGTTTACAGTTCCGCACTCATTATTTGGATAAGCCAACCTGCTTTGACCCCTTTTTGGTGCAGTATAGTACTCACTTCTAATGACTTTACTTCTCGCTCCAACACACGTTTTTATCCAAGTATTCCATCTCTTCCGTTATCAGTCTGTTTGCCAAAATACCAACTACAGTCTTCTCTGTGGACCCACAACTCAACCGACTGTTTCTTAGTTCGGTTTTTAAGTCGACTGGTGATGAATGCCTAACCTCAACGTTACGGATAGTTGTAATCCTCATGTTTGTACATAACAATTTTACTTGTGAAATCGTTCGATGTGACCAGGATAGAAAAAATAAGGACAGATTAACACCAAAATCATGGACTAGCAACAAGATCCTCAACTTTCAAGGCAGTTGCGGTTAGTTCAGATGTCTTTTGATTACATTAAACGAAAGGATAGCAGCATTTTTCCGCTAACCGGAAAGTTGTTTACTTCGAAGTTCCTTCCTAACGGATTAGGCACTCTCGACTACAGTGCTACTTGGTGATCACCGATAAACACTATCTGGACCTGTTAGCTAAACCTAAATACTTGGCATACAAAGTCTTACAAATCTGATCCTCATTCCAGAAACATGGAATAAATCTAACGGGCACACACACTGTTCACAATATTATCAACAATAGCTAACTGATCGTTCGTCTTCACAAGAATATTAGAACAAACAGGATTGCTCTAACAATGCGCTGCCAGATGCTACCTTCCACTAGGTAGATGTCAACACACGCTGACTTCTCTGCATCGTGTGAACACTTCGTCGGACGATAAACATCGTCTACGTGAAGCCTCGTGCAACTTTACAGTCGCAACTGTGTCACTTAATAGAAGGATTAAATTTCACTCCACCTAACTAGGAATATCGGTCATCTCTAAACCATTCGTATAAAGCGATCTCTGGTTGGAGAATACCTGAGACAGGCTGTGAATATGGATCTACAGAGTTGAATCAATGTTATAAAAGCCAGACTCTGTCATTGGTTGACAGCAATAGCATGCGGGGTATCACAAGCTCCAGTCCGATTGATCCTGCACTGAACAAGGAAACTGACGAATGGCGATGGGGATAACAACGTTTGTCCAGTCATGAGGTTGTTTGTTAGGACGACATTGGGTTAGTCCACTGTTATTTTGGCTTTGCTCCGGAGATTAGATAGGCATTAAATCGAATAGGTTTTAATCAAACGATGACAAGAAAACGACAGTTTCCTTTGATGAACTATCTGGGCAAAAGCTAACGAAAAAACCGCGTTGAGCAAATAAGTGAGAACCTATCTTCTTTGCCTGTAAACTGAAGCAGTACGATAGAACGCAGCTCAAAGCTGCCCTTTCATATATAGTTGTATGATGCTTGTCTGTAACAACACCTCCTTGAGAACGTTCATAAAAACTTCCACCGCCAGACATTACGTCGGTCATTGAAAAAGAATGCCCGACTTAACTGAATGCATCGGCAAACCACCCTGTCCACCATGTTAACAAACATCGAAAGAAGAAGCGGAAGTAACAAGTTTCTTCAGCAAAATAATCATTGTGTGGTAACTTTAGATATCTTAACCGAATGTTATTCGCATCACCAGCTTTATGTCGTTTAATGACTAACTAATGTGCCATAGTCGATACTGGTTCCCTTGGCTCTTCTGTGATCGTACGTTCTGCTGATCGCGCATTCTGTTCCCGGATTCAAGTCAGTGTGTCCTTCAAACGAGTTTTGTAGAAGGTGTTTGTTTCTCCAAGAAAGGATGTTCCACATCCACACTTATACTTGAAATCGTCAGATTTGGCTGCCTCGGACACCGGCTGTCCCACCGACCCAGTGAACTTTCGATTAGTCCAGTAAGTATTGCTGACACAACTGCTAACTAAGCACAAATTCGTACGAGCTAAACAACTAGAACGGAACTGGTAGAACCACTATCATCCTTGAGGCCGTTTGACGCTATTTTGTCACCTTTGGTTCTTTTTGTCGAATACGCAATATTTGTGTCACGGGATATCGATTAGCTTATTTGGTGTTCACTAGTATCTTTTCACACTTGGGATCTCCTCCCATGACTAAATCTTAAAAACATACCGTATCTAGGTTTACTTCCGTGAACAGAAGGCTAGAGATACAAAGTC